>VYXB01002797.1:55865-74993 GCA_013397135.1 Pachyramphus minor
TGGACTTGATGATCTCAGAGGTCCTTTCCAACCCATCTTATTCTATGATTCTATGATTCTATGATTCTATGATTCTATGATTCTGTGATTCTATGATTCTATGATTCTATGACAATTATCTTACTTAAAATAAGGCTGTATATGACTAGTTCATTGCAATAGACGGAAGAGATTTCCAGTCATATTAACACTTTTGAGCAATTATCATTATTTGTCAGTTCTTTCTCTGCCTCCCAATTCTCAGAAGTCCACACTTCAAATAAAGGGTTTCTGCTTTTTGCTGTACTGATACATACAACTAGGCTTAGAAGCTAATAGGCCTTCAGATTGTGATGGCATCAATTACCTATAATATTCCTTTGGGTAAATTGCCAAAATGAAAGCAGCATGATCATAGAAAAAAGAACATTGTTTGCTTAAGTGAAACTGTGCTTCTCTGGATTGTGTTATTATCATCAGCGGTTATAGTAGTTGTGGAGTAGTGGGAGTAAACATTGTAGGAGTAAGTGTACTTAAAAACAGTAGAAAAATCAGCTTTTGTGTAATCAAAGTGTGCTTTCAAATCAGTGCACAAGCTAACCTTTAATGAGGATTTCCACAACACTGTCTGTTACTTGCTGTTTCTCTTAGACCAACACTCATTACTTTTTACATCTTCTGAAATGTACAATGAATTCTCATTTATTCAGAAATGAGCAATTATTAATTTAAGCACCTTTGAAACAGGAATTGCCATTTAAAGTAACGATGCTATTTTCCAAATTAAGCCCCTAATGTATGCATATACAGAACTTTCAATTACATTTTACAGTGCCTATTGCAAACCATCCTGTTCTACTAGAAAATCACATTCTTTTCTGAATTGTACTGTTACTTTTATTGATCTTTATTGCTTTAATCAGTGCTGCCATAGCCTCTCTCCCTTGTTCAACAGAATATATCAGTGTAGCCCTTTCCTTGGAAAGAGGATATTATATTTTGTTAGAGGTTAAGGCTTTCTTTGTATAAACAGTTGTTAGTGCTGCGGTAAAGCTTAACTTTATGGAGACTGACCAGTTGTTCACATATTTGATCTGAAGCAATATGCATACATTTTCCAGGAAATGTTGTTATTGCATGGATAAACTTCAAATTAATTTCACTATTCTTCTGTGCAGGTGCACATTGTGATTAGGTGGCAGAAGTCACTAGTTACTGGCTCAACATTGCTCTGTATTATGGAATATCTGGTTTTGAGAGTACTTGTGAGAGACATTAGAGCAGACATTTGGAGGGAGATATTTTAGAGTAGGTGCCTTAGTCATTGCCTCTATTGTGGGTTTGTACAATGCATCTCATGTTGTCTTCAGCCTGCAAGTTCCTGGGGAATGGCTATTTATTTTGAATCCTTTATGTATATAATGGTGAAGCAGCAATCTCTGGGGGACAGCAGGGGACACCACTGCTGAGTGAGATTTGCCTTTGCATAACTACCTATGTGTTTGTCTTTTTGGATGCCACTTGTTCTGCTTAATCTTGCATTGCTTGCCAACTTGAGGTGAAAGTGCAGCTAAGGCTAAGTGTCATGTTGCATAGTCTTTGTGCTGGCTCTGCAGACTTCCCAATGAATCCTAAATCTTGTCTTGACATTATCATGGCACCATTATTTTTTTCTTGCACTCTAAATGAACATCAAACTATTTGAAGTTAGGGGATCAGCTTCTGCTTCCATCTGTGAACACAACTGAAAATAAATAAATTAAGAATTGCCTTGGACTGCAGAATGTGGAATGTATAGGGAATAGCCTGGACCAGGTGGTCTGTAGGAAAGAGCTACAGATTCATTTGAGTTATGGGTAAATAGTTATAACAGCAAGAATATATATCAAAACTTGCACTTCTTTTCTTCGTTTTAATCTATTCAATGAAATATGTATGTGTGTGTGGTAATCAATTTTTAATCTAGTATTCCTTTCCTGTTCCTGAATATAATCTTACTGTAGTGGGCATTGTTTTCTTTATACAAAATATTCCTTATTTTCAGATTCAAATTCAAATTACATACATATGTGCTTCATCATTAGAAGTTTCTCATCAGACACAGACAGCCAAAACTAATTGCACCAGAAAACTTTCTGTAATTACACAGTATATTCAGGTATGTCATACATTATAAAATAAATTACTCCCCATGAAACTCTGTAGATTGTCCTGGCCTTTAGGTTTCATTTACAATGATCCAGAACATCAGCAATTAACTCATGAAGCCAGACCATAAATATACAGTTGGAAGTATCTGCTGTTTTGAAGAGGCAGATTTTAAGGAAAGACAGCAGAGAAAAGGGCATATTCATTTTTCTGTCATGTTTTGATGGGTCAGAATATCTAAAGAGATTGCTTTTGTATAAGGACAAATACACTTACACTTAAGGAAGGCTGCCAAATGGATGCTGAAGAGTTGAGAATGGACATCTGGTGATATGCCATTTTAAATGATTAATAATAATAATTAATAAAAATAATAATTAATAATAATAAGACACTTCTCACCCACTTTGAAGAGCACAAGTGCTAAAACTTTGCGACTTTCACTGAAAGTATTATTAACTAAATTTAAAAAGAGAAATTGGCACTGAATTAATTTTCTGTATGGATAACTGTCAGTGGCAGTGGATCCAAACCATGTGGACAGGTTGAGAGTATACATGATATACATGACTGTGGAGAGTGCAGATAGGCAAGGTGATCTACATTTGCTCTGAGACACTTAAAAAAGTGAAGTCCTCAGTCCTCTTGCTC
Source organism: Pachyramphus minor (assembly GCA_013397135.1). Lineage (NCBI taxonomy): Eukaryota > Metazoa > Chordata > Aves > Passeriformes > Tyrannidae > Pachyramphus > Pachyramphus minor. The sequence goes on from VYXB01002797.1 coordinate 58,644, forward strand.
CATTGCTAAATAAGGAGCAGATCAAATTTCAGTAATGGTCCTGAGAGGAAAAGAGTGGGCTTTTTTGAAGGAAAATTTCTGTCTGAACTGAAAGTATGGGTGTAGGGAAAAGAAACAGATAGGTATGGGAAAAGCTCTGGTTACATGTTACCAGAAGAAAACAGCTCACTGGGTGTGACTTTGGTAGAAAATCTGCTTCACAAGGGAAAGTTAAACAGTAATCTATTCCCCAGAAGTTTGAAAGAAAATTGTTCTGGAAAACACTTTTGTCTCAGGACACTGAACTACAACACTGTGCTGAACCCAGTGAGTCAATAGAGCCTAGAAAAGAAAATAATCTAATTAATTTGGGCTGAAAATTACCAACTACATAGAGCCCCTGGTTTCATTATGCATTAGAATTTCTCCAAAAAGACATCACGAGCTATTTACTCACCCTTGTCATAGCTCTGCTACCAAAGTCCTCTCTCTTCACTATCTTCGGGTACTAATAGCTGTCACATCTTTTCCCCCTGTTAATAGCAAAGTTCTTTGCTCTTTTATGTAAGCAAACTCTTTTTTATCCCCTTTTTCTTTGTTGTTTTTTTTTGGGTTTTTTTCCCTATTCTGGGAGGAAGAGGAGGTTTATGTTAGATATTAGACAAATATCTGGGTGTTTCTTCACCCAGAGGTTGTTGGGTGCTGGAACAGGCTCCCCAGGAAAGTGGTCATGGCCCTAAGTCTACCATAGTTCAAGAAGCATTTGGAAAATACTCTCAGGTACACGGTGTGACTCTTGGGGATAGTCCTGTGCAGGACCAGGTGTAAGACTCAATGATCCTTGTGGTTCCCTTCCTACTCAGCATATTCTGTGATTCATTTAATTTAAAATCATACATTTGTTCCCAGGCTGAAGAGTAACCTGTTGTTTCTCTATTTTAGACTTGAAGAATAGATTGTGTGTCTGATAGCCTGGTTTTTTTCAACAGTATCAGCTATGAGATAATATAAGATGTAGCCTCTCCCAGCAATACTTTTGTCATTCTGCTCCACAGTTTGTAAAATTCATTCAGGTGCACTTACTGAATTATGAGTACTGTGCCTGTAAGATACAGAGGGACATCTACACTCTATGTGGAATTATTGCTGGATCTAATGGCATTCAATCACTGGACAGACACTATCTAAACTAACAGGTGAAAAAGCTTAAAAAAATTATATGTTGTCATGCACAGCAACAGCTTTCAACTTACTGTCTGTGGAGACATATTTCTAAAAATTGGCCAACTTGTGAATCATACCCATTTGTCCATGTAAGCCAGAGACAAACCACTGCAAACAGATTATCGTGTTTGTCAGTCATACATCCATTATTAAATGTGGAGGTCTCATATGTGGTTGGTCCATAAAGTATTATTTGTACATAGATTATGTTTTTAAGATCTTGTATAATGCAAAAGCTAGTAACCTAATTATTTTCAAAAACATAATGTTACAAATTCTGCACTTCATGTAAACATGTTTTAAAACAAAAACAATCAAAAACAATGACAATAAAAATCTTGATATAGTTTTACTGTTAGACAACATCTAAAGGTTCAAAAAGGAAAAAAATAATTTAAATGTGACCTCCCCTATGCAGCTAGATACATTCTACGACTCTTCAGGGCAGTTGCATTTAATCACTAACCAGCTCGGTATGTAAACTACAAGAGCAGCTCATTATATGAGTGAGTGCTCCAGCTACAAACTACAGAAAGTCATGAACACAGTTTTTTCTTTCTACTTCTTAGTGGAAAATCCAGTTTTGTTGGTCTCTTCCTGGAAGCACGTATTCCACAATGTTTTAACTCTGTAGTAACTAAAAGGAAAGCAAAGGTCTTGTGTCATTCCCTTCTGCTCTTATTTCTTACATGAGGGTAACAGTTTCTTCTAAAAGCTAATTTTTTTTTTTAGTTTCTTCTGCTTATCATAATTGGAATAGCAGTACACTTAATGGCTCACTGAAAGCCTGTCTTATAAATGCTCCCATTCTCTACCGTATTTTAATGCCAGTCTGACTACTTTTCCATGAAAGTGCACACAACTCAAATATTTTCACATGCAAATCTATTAAATTTAGTAGCTGTTTGAGCAAGCATGAGCACAGTATTCAAACTTCCCATGAGCATTTTTAGATGACCTTTTCGATACCATAAGAACCTGAGTCAAATTCTGACTTTTTCTGACAAAATACTCAAAGTCTGTGAAAATTTAAAAAACCCCACACAATTTTTATACTTTTTCAAAGGCTATTCTGGTAGGCATTGGCAGGTATTTACCATTCTACTCTTTAATGTACATTTAAAATACTTTATAATGTATTTCCATTATTTTGATGATACATTACTGTCGCACAGCTGCACAGTTCTCATTCCAGGAGCCCTGCATGTAGCATTACTGTTTTCCTAACCCCTCCTCTGATCTCTCTATCCCTCTTCTCCAGCTGCCCTGAATCTTCCTGTCTTACACTCCAATTCTCTTTCCCCATGGTGCACCTCATCTGTGGAAAGCTTTTGATCCTCCTGCTGTTTACAGGAAGAGAGGAAATGGTGTAGAAGTTCATGATTACAGATGCCATTTTCATGACCATATTTACACATTTTTCTTCTCCTTCTCCTCTGTGCTCTTCATCCCCACCCTCTCACTTCCCTTCTGTCACAGAGTGGAAAATACACTAAAAAGTTCTCTTTTTTTTTTTCTGGGTATATGTGTTCTTTGTCAGTGGAAAACCTCAATATTTTTAAAAAACTTTGGGCATAAAGAGGAAGAGAAGACTGTAATGTTGAATGACTGGTTGATCGATATCCATTATTGTTTGGGCTTACAGCGAAATCCAGTATTAGTCCTATTATGAAACAATGAAGCTTTCGAAGCACCTTGTGGATAAGTGCCATATTCTCAAGCAACTCACAAGACTTGTGAGCTATTATTGTGGTCTGAATGGATAAACAGTACAGATTCTGGGTGATAAAAGTGACATCATATTTTATGTACTGCAGACTGACAACATTGCTGCAGCACGGAACAAAACATTTTTAACATCCCACAGTTCCTCAAGGGTAATTCCCAACCAGTGATAGTCTGCATGTGACATAAGCAATTTTCTTTCCAATAGGTAGAAAACTTTGCATTTATGAGTAATGAATTCCTGGCAGTTGGATAATAAATACTCCCTAGACTAATTTGTTAGTCTATGTGCATAGCATGAAATCCATGCTGCTGTGGGCTGGCTGGAGGGAACAAAGAGAGGAGGAGAAGGAAACTAAGGATCTGCTTGTACATGTGTGCATTTTTGTGTGTAGATTGTGTCTACAAAGTTTATGAAGGTCATTAGAAAATCCTCACGTTTGAATTCTTTTAAAAAACAACTTTTTCCTTATAGGCTATGGAAAGTATAGTTTCCAACAGTGTATGAACATGAGATGTAATCAGCTGTGGAAGTGTTTGTTTTTCTTATTTTCTGAAGAGTTTGTTTAATCATTTAAGTGTTTTCTCTTTGTATACAAATATTTTCTCAAGCATCATAAGAAAAGTCAGAGTGTAATTTTTATTCTTTTCTGCTGTTCTATTATTAGACTATAATATTAGAAATATGTCCAAGTAATGAAGAAGACTATGTTAGACAGCTCTCTATCAGACATTAGTCATTTATTTATACTATGCTTTGAACAACCCTGCCAATATTTGCAGCATGAATCTCAGTGACATGTCACAATGGTATTTTGAAGCACAATGTTAAGTCTCCGAAGAAAATTAATTGCTTTTATTGCAAAGGTAATTAAACTTGCTTGTCAGAATTTTGTAAATCTGATTGGAAAGAAGACAAGGCTAACAAGTGTAACTGAAGTATAAAAAATTGTTACAATATAGCTTCATTTTTCCTCCTTAGTTTCCCATATTCTCATAGAAAAGAAACTTGCTTTAGGGAAGTATCATGCACTATTTTAGTGAAGATATGAAACAGCCAGCTGTGCATATATATTTATATTTATGATTTTGATAAAAATGTATTTTTTGAGTGCTCATAAAAATGGAGGGAAATATGACTGCAAGAATCTTGGATGATAATCTGCCACGACTTTTTTCATTTATTTTCTAATAGGTCAGTTAACAATAGAAATAGATGGAACAGAAGATTTTACAAAAATGTTGACAGATACTTCCATTACTGAGATATGTATGCATACAGATCTATAGCTGTGTTTATACATGTATGTGAATGTGTATGTCCATTTGTATGTGTGCATTCAGAGTAACAGACATGCACAAATGTTTATATAACTCTTTTATGCCCACTCAGAGTGTTTTGGCTGCTCTGTCAACAGTAAAGTGTCATAAGACTTCTGAGCCTTATTTCTGATATTTGCCTAGTCGAATTTTTTACATCTAATTTACTGAAAAGGCACTGAAAAATAACTGCAGAAATAATCCCATAAGCTTTTCAGAACCTGAATAATTTTATAATAATATTTTAAAACATGACCCTGAAAACATTTATAGCTTGCAGTCCAGTGAAGTATTGAATAATAAATATACTGCACTTTGGAAACAGAAGAGCTGTGAACTATTCAAATGCTTTGGCAGCAAAGTGATTTGTCAGAAACAATAAAGGACTTAAATTTGCCATCCAACATGAAGCAATTGCTCTCTGGGTGAACTTCTCCAAAAGTCACACTAAGTCTGTGCAAAATTAATCCATGGAATTTCAAGAACATAATTCTGAAGGTGAATATGACCTCATCTAAAGCTGCGATTTACCCTAAACTTACAATCTAGACTCATACTGGAAATTTTAAAGCTCAAAATGTCTGTTCTTTCAAAACTATTTCTAATCATTACCAGAAGATACATACGTCATGTAAGAGAAAATCTTCAGAAAACTAAAAGCTTTTCTTGATAGGTAGAGAGATGTCATGTGTTGGTTTTTGTGTTATTTTAAAAATATTATTAAAAGTTTATTCAAGACCGGTGTTTAATTATATTAAATTTGGACAAATTTGCTTTTATTTTCTGCATGTCAAGTAATTGATTCTGAATGAGAAAAAAACCTCATCCCCTGGTAAGTCCTGCCTTCCTGGTCTGGAAAACACTGAATGCAAGGACCTCTTAGAAGTTATCATAGTACAGTTGGCCTGTTTTTGTTTCATCCCTAGACATCTGAGTCTAGGATGTAGACTTGAGACAGACAATTGGATTAAATGGACAAGATACTTGGTCTGATTCATTATAACTGCTCTCTCTTTATATTCACACAGTCTGTTTGAACTCACTGCAGCCCAGAGAACACATAGCTCTTCAGAGAGACAGCTGTGTTAATTTCTCCATTTCAATTCAATCTGGGAACATTTAGATCTGACTAAGACAGTTTTAACCTAAGTCAGTGCAAAAGAAGGTAATAATAGACTTCTATCTCTCATTGCATCGTCACACCTCTGCGGTCTTCTTCAAAATTGTATGTATGGTCACATCTCATAGAGACTGTGTCCTTTTGAAGAGATTAGTGAGAGCTATGTAGAGAAAGATTTCTGCTGGTGATTTCTTCATGGTCTCATTCAGAAGGCTGGATATAAAATGCCAAAGGGTCCAGTTGGATGTATGCCACTAACTGCTGAAATGCTTCCAAAATGTACCCTTTTTAATTTGCTTATAATTACTTTCAGAAATCTCCATCATAAATTCCTGACTGTAGGCATAGTACAAGCCTGTGACATATTTCCTTAGCTGTACTGAACTAAACTGGATGGGCACCCTCACTAAAGTCATGAGAGATGCTTGTGCATTAAGGTACTGCTCACTGTGAAGAGAATTATTGATCTCAGCATATTGTGATAAAATAGTAAGACAATTTTTAAGATTATTAAAAATATTAGAATCATATAAAGATTTTGCTGTCTGATCTGTTTTCATAAATTGTCAGAAATGTTACAAATGTCACAGAAATTGTGAACACAGATTAAAGCCATGCTTTTGGCTTTCAATAAGAAGACAGCTGGAGGGGATTGTTGTTCCTATTCTCGTGCAGGTAACAGAAATAAACCATTCTTAACTGTCAGGTATAACTGTCATTAGATGTGTTGGTCAGTCTTGAAGTCTGTTGACAGAAGATGTATGTACAAAAGAACACAAACAATAGTTGTTGCAGAAAAAGTAACTGAAGACATCACATGCAAGGCAGGCATTTGTGTTCAAATGCCTACTCAGTAGGTATTGATTTGTGTGTTCAAGGTTGTAATTCTTGTCCAATTTTGACATGTGTATCCAGGTGTCTGCCTGCTGAAAATTGGTTGTTTAGGTTTATTTCAGAACAAAAATCTTTTCCCATAGAAACATATGTTTAGAGTTGCTGAACTCCCCACTTTCTGCTCATCCATTTTGTGGAAATTTCTCATGATTACAGGATACAGTGACTCTTTAAAATTAACTTTGTAGTACTGCCAAAAAGGAAAAGAAGAATAACTGCTGCTGGAGGCAGTGGAAATACGCTTAGGATTAAGGTTATGTCTGCCAAGTATGTTCCTACTGATACACCTAAAGACTGTTCAATCATCTGTAGATAGCTGTTGTCTCTGTATGATGGACATAACAGATAACAGCACTTTCAAGAATATGGTTGAATCTTTTTTCTTTTTTATACACCTTTCTTGTGCCCTACTGGAACTCAACATCAAAGGAAACACAAAGACAGGCTTTGTGAAACAGATTTTTACAAACTCTTAGATAAAGAAAAATGTTTCCATGTTTTTTCTTTCATTTCTTAGTCAGGCTAAGAATGTTTCTTATAAGCATGGTCCCTTCCAGATTTCACATCCAGGCTGCTGCAACACTGTTATGGTGTACAGAAACCAGATGAAATTATCTATTAGAAAATAACTGTCAACTCCATGGTTATAACCACTTTCATTGTTTAAACTAAGAAAATACTGAATATACTTGGGAAATGTCAATTACACAGACTGTGTAAAGCATTCCCATTAACACAGAAACTCTACCAGGCCTAGGAAGAACAGCTGACAGTTAATTCCATAGCAGAGAGGAAGACTGAAGTATCTAAATTCAACAAGATTACAACTTTGAAGTTAAGAAACTTCAGGTGAAAATGTGGAAAAGCCCGGCTTTTTATTAACAAAATCCGAATAAATCACAAATTGTGCAATCAAAACTTTCAGAAGAAACAAAACCAAGTCCCAGCTCCCCAGGGAGGGGCTGGGGGAGAAACCCATGGAAACCTGGGGTGGAGGGATGGGAGGGCCCGAAGGCAAAATGTCCCGGGAGCTCAGCAGCTGCTCGCAGCCACGTGTGGTCGCAGCGGCCGGCGGCCGATGGTTTAGCAGCCAGCAATGGAAGAGTCCTTTTTCCCACAGGCACAGTCTCGAGGGGAGAATACCTCGCTCTGAGGTGGGTCGGTCTGTGTCCCTCAGTAGTCCTCTACGAGGCATCCGGGGGGGCAAAAAAGCGAACCTTCCCCTACTGCCGAGGCGTGGTCCCGGCCCCACGCTTTTCAGGGAAGCTCCCTCTTCGGCCGCTCCCGCGCTGCTCAGCGCGTGCAGCTTCGCTCCCTTACTCCTCCCCCAAACCCACCAATCCGGGAAGAAACAGACATCGGCGAAAAAATTCCAACAGCTGTTTTCAAACCTATGACTTGAAGAAAATGGTGAAACCTTTTCTATGCAGGTCTGAGGATTTCCACATTTCACATTCCTACACTTGAGTGGTTGGTAGTGTACCAACCCTGAGTCTTTTATTAACCCTGAGTCATTGAAGAGAAACCAGGCATGCAGAAAGTTCCTAATCTTTGGACCAACCCTGTGACTAGAAAGGATTATGGCCTCTCGCTATGTATCTCTGTCTTGCTCTCATTGTAATGGGAAGTTCAATGGTGTCCTGCAAAGGCTAAAGCTAGGTTTGTGGAGAATGTATTTGCTGCAAAAAGGGGGACATTTCAATTACATTTCTAAATTGAAGTAATTGCCAACCAACATACCATCTTCTGATGTAGTTTACTAGTGAGTGTGTAGAAGAAATATGCTAAGAGTAGGCTCAAGTCTTACCATCATTCATCTGTAAAACAATTGGAGCATTCAAATCTGTAACTCCACATTTGGAGTATTTATAATTCCAAAAGAGAAAATTTCTTTCAGTGTGCTTACGTGGAAGATACATTCAACCCTGTGATACACTCAGCCACAAATGAAATTAAACAATCCAGTTTATGTGGTTATATTTATACAATTTTTTTTTTCTGAAAGACAAGATTCATATCAAGATAAAACCTTGCAGAACTGGCAATAGTGTCTCTGATGCATGCAGAAAGTGACAACAGAGTGGTGTGATAGATTAGAAAGAAATAAGTATTAAAATAAAAAAGACGTAAATATTTTGTCATTGTGTTAATAATGGTGTAAGGAGGAAATAACAAAACTGAAGAGGGTGATTTTGATCCATATTGAACTTAAAGGTGAAGGAGAGATTAAACAAGAGAAACTTGCAAAGAACAAAACTGCCAATACTTGAGAAATCACAAAGCAAAGAGTAGTTCTGCATAGACATAGGAGAACTGAGACGAGACTCAGATAAAGGAAGTAGAAGTCAATTGACAGGGCCAGGATGGAGGAAATCCAAGGAAAAATCCTGTAAATGAGAAGAGGAAATTTGTCATTGTGGTAGAGACTGGTACCCTGTGGTCCACCTCTGTTCTCTGAAGAAGAATCTGGCTTCAATATTACAAACTCTTTAAATTTAAAGATTAATATTGTTACAGTATGAATGTCGGGGTGGCCAACAGGAACAACAACAAGTGGTGTCATGAGAGAATATTAAGCTTTATTTTCAAGCAGGCATCAACATTAATACGAAAATGTCCAGTAACTGTGTCACTTGCTGATTGGATATTTATTACGTAAGGCACACTAACANTGCCCCTGTATTCTATGGACATGGTCTCAGAACTCAATGTCCTCTGCTAAAGCCTTCACAGGCTGACTGCTTAAGTCCACACAAAGGATGGTCATTCTCAAAGCAACTGTCTTCAGGCATTTAGAACAGAAAAAGAAGGAAAGGGGAAGAGGAGGGACAAAATCACAGCTATAATCTGCATAAGGAAATCTGAGAATTTCTTGTAGATTAGAAAATTAGAGATAGTATTGCTATTTTCAGTTGAAATTCTCAATATGCCTAATTTTATTTAATTTTTGGTGCAGTCTATGCTACGCTGGTTGATAACACCAGAGGAGGGCTGGCTGAAGGCTGTCAATGCTGACATTGAAGACAGCTAATGCTGACATTCCCCTTACTCCTCCTTAGCTGCACAGAGGCACCAGGTCAGCTCACTTTTCCTTCCACTAATTTCCGTGGTTCTATTCTTCTCTGAGACGCCAGTCACAGCTGAACATTTCTCTCCAGGTACGTGCATGGTTTTTAGTCACTAGTCCAGTGTCTCTGCTGACCAAAGAGTCAGAGTTTGCTGAGACTGAGCTGGTGGTTTTAACACATCATGCTGAATGCACAGGATGATGCTGGTCAGAGCAGGTGAGTCAGCAGGGGCCCAGGTGATGAAGAAACTGCCTACATTGCACTGCTGCTGTAATAACACATGGGTAGAAAAATAAAAGTAGAAATTGGCAGAAGCATAGAAAGAATAGTTTCTAAGGCTTGTGACAGTAATTAATGAAAAAATTAAACTTAAAATTCTGAAGGAATGAGCATTGGAAGAGAAGGAGAAACACTATAAGAGGTTAATGTGGGCCTTACAGCTGTTAAAGAGCAGGACTTGCAGAGCTGAGGCAGTTGACCTGCTCTGGAGATGGAGTAATGAAGGAGCCACAGTTTTGATGCCCTGACAACAGAGGTTTGAGAGGAACAGGTGGAGATCTAAGATTTACTCTTCACTTTTTGTAGCACCCATTTTGTACAGAGGTGGTTACCATTTTTTTCTTTTATTTCCTTTTTTTTTTCATCTAGAGTATCTGTACTGTTACTTCACAACTATTAATGTTTTTGTATGTGTATTTCCTTTTCAAAACAGTGTGTTTGGGTTTTGCCAACTGTGGTGAAGTAGGATTTTTGAATGTATGTGCGTATTTACACTTTAACTTTCCTGAAAATATTGTGGCTTTCTTTGCAAGAATCTTGAAATCCGTACAGAACTCCAGCCCATCCATTTAAAAATGACTGAATTTATCAAATTGGAATTACATGAATTCACAAAATAGACAAAATCAAGTATTCTGTTACAAAATAATCTAAACTATAATAGAATGGATGATTACAGTTTAGATCTCATTACTTGAGTACTCTTAAAATATTACATACTCTTAAAATTTGTGTGCAATATTTTGCACGTAAAACATCAATCCAGAACTAAGTTATAATCTCTTTAGTTACATGAATACTTTCACTGATTTATATGAGAAGCTTCATAAATAACCCATTAAAAAAATGTATGTCTATTCCCCTTGCTCACATTCTAGGTTGTAGTTTTATAAGGTTATGGTAGCGCAAAGTGCTTGATATTAAATCTTCATTGACAAATGAGGAGAAGGTGTATTTTATTGACCAAATTTCAATGTGAACAGATTAATAAAAATATGACTTACTGGATTCCATGTCATGCGTGTAGAGCAGCAGGGAGAATTTATGCAATCCTGTAGGGGGAATGCTGTGTTCTGAACGAGTTTATGAGTCCTCATCAAGTGGAAAAACACATGAGTTACGAGCTTCTCCTTAAAGCGCCTTTATTTGCAGTAATAAAAATGGCCAGCTTTCCTGGTGGGGTGTGTGAGTTTCATACGTTGAAATCTGGGGAGTTGAGGAGACAGAAATGACTGCAAAGCTGCCATTGAATGGAGACATATACTGAGTGGAGGAAATGGCCCACAGGAACCTCATGAAAGTGAACAATTCAATGCAAAGTCCTGTACCTGCGGAGGGAGAAGCCCAACAGCAGTGCAAGGCACTGAAGTACAGGGCTGCATTGACGGGAGCACAGTAAATGTAGGGAAATAAGTATCCTGTTCTACTCAGCACCCTCAAGTCCAGCAGGTGCTGCATCCAGTTGTGGTGCCCCAAAAGTGAGAAATACATTGATCACCTGCAGTGAAATTGAGCTTGTTCAGACTGAAGAAGAGAATGTTCTGGAGGGAACCAAATAAGAACCAGTACTTATGAAGAGATTATTGAGAAGATGGAGCCTTGATCTTCCTGTCATGGTATGATAGCAGGGTGAGACACAATGGACACAAACAGCAACAACAGAGATTCAGACTGGAAAAAAGGGGAAAAATCCTTTTTTCCTCATAAGGGCACCCAAGCAGTGGAACAGGTTGTCCAGAGAGGATATGAGATATCTATGCTAGTTTACAAGACCCGAGGTTTTCCAGACCCAGCTAAATGAAACCCTGAGCATCTTGATCTGACCTCACAGCTAAGCCTCCTGTGAGTGGGGAGTTGGACTAGAGGTCTCCTGAACTCCCTTGCAGCCTGAATTATTTAGTTATTCTGTGATCCTTCACAGCTTTCAAGCAGCTGTTGCACTGGTAAGGATGATAGTTGGACAAGATGTGTACCTGTGTCCCAGGAAATGCCTGTGACAGGCATTAGCAGCTCTTCCTTGACCAGTTTCTGCTCAAAAGAAGGATGTGGAATACCCAACAACCTCAATCTACTATTTACCATGTGTGACACCTCTGGTGTGAGAGACATCAGTGCACCAATAGCCGCAGTCCTGTTATGTTTGTGCTATGGCTCATAACATATAATAAGTGAAAACTGAAGCAGTCAAGGTGGAAAGCCTTGTGCATGTCCTTATAGTTTAAAAGCAGAGGGGGGAATACTGTCTTTTATAAAGCTTCTTACTGATAGAAGAATCAAGAGGAATGAACCTTGCTCCTCAGCCTAAGAAATGTTTAAAAAAGGAGTTTGTGGCTGGGGAAAACTCAAATGTTAAGTGAGCATTTTTTTTTTTGAGTCAACACATATCTACTAATACAGAACTGATGTATAAATTCACAATCTTAAAGTGGATACATCCTTTGTCATTGGATGGAAATGGAATAGAGGCAGGTACTTGTCTGCAGGACTCTATAAGGTTCTACAAGGCTCTCCTATCACCTCGGTGTTGGCAGGTTTGGAGACATAGCAGCCTTACAGCATTTGAGTGTTTACTGAGCAAGCACATACCTCTCAAAAACCTTTTCTTACTGTATTTGAAGGCACAGGTAACCTTCCCCTTTTATGCTGTGCAAAGGGAGGCCCAGGAACACCCATAGCTCAGCACGTTTTCCAGGGAATATAGGTGTCCAAACAGTACATAAATAGAGAACTGTGGAATACACGTGGACAGGCTACTCACAGTCATCAGGGTGTTGTCTTGTGAGCAAGGCTAATGATGAAACATCTTAAAACAGTTCCAATATTCGTGCAGTTTGGAGATAACAAGGTCCAAGAGGTGACTGTGGTAAATCTGGGTTAAACCTCAGGTGCACTGTTAATGAGCTCTCTCAGCTGCTGCAGTGGGGCTGCCTGAGAGAGCACATACTCTCTGCTTGCTTCATGCTGAGGCAGCAAAAGTTTCCATTCTGACAAATAGGTTACATTGACAATAGCATCATTATTAACAAAAAAGTCTTTCTCTATGCAGTCCCCAAAACTGGAAAAAACATGATTAGGTACAAATCAAAATATGCTCTCTAGAATATTTAGGACACTAAAGAATAATCTGGCAGCACACTAGCACGCACAGTAAGAAACCTATTAATAAATTCCGATAAATTTTGTCCTTTTCAGTTAAATGTGATTCTTGCTTCACTAGCATTTTCCTGGAAAAGAGGAAGTTCATGCAACACACCATACCAGAATAAAAGTAGTTATACTGAAATGAACACAAAATGATTTAATAGTAATCCTTACTGATTTTTATTTAAAAATTGGAATAATCAATTTAAGGAAAATCTCTTCCCGTTTTCTTTTGTTACAGTTAACGGCTAAATTAGATCTATTATATAGTCATTCTAAATAATAAGTCTAAAGACCACTACATGAGTACAGTTCTACAAAAAGCATTGATTAATTTTACATCTCTCCCTGCTTTCATAATCTTTGTCAAGTGAATGGAATAATTTCTGCCATTTATGTTTCTTATTACAGTATATGTCATTAGAATGAGGTGTCAGGAAGCATTTAGCCTGTCTCACATTTTATGAATTGAAAGAATGTGCCAGCCATACTGTTGTGACCTTTTCAGTTTTCTGCATTTTCCTCTATTCCTTGGAGTTGCTCTCGTTCTCTGCATGTTTTCTCCAGAGAAGGGCAATTAAACTGGTGAAGGGTATAGAGGGTAAGCCCTATAAGGAGCAGCTGAGGGAGCTTAAGGTGTTTAACCTGGAGAAAAAGAAGCTCAGGGGAGACCTTATTGCTTTCTGCACTACCTAGAAGGAGATTGTAGCCAGGTGGGGATTGGTCTCTTCTCCAGGGTAATAAGAAACAGGATGAGAGGACACAACCTCAAGCTGTTCTGGACAAGGTTCAGGTTGACATTAGGAGGAATTTCTCTACAAAAAAGGTGGTTAAGTATTGGAATGGACTGCCCAGTGAGGTGGTGGAGTTGTTGCCCGTGGAGCTGTTTAAGGAAAGATTGGACATAGCACTCAGTACCATGGTGTCGTTGACAAGGTAGTGTTGGGTCATAGGTTGGACTCAATGGTCTCAGAGGCATTTTGGAAACTAATTGCTTCTGTGATTCTTTGTTCTATGATTGGAAATGTGAACTTGCAAACTATGAAGACGCAAAGGAAACAAAACAGTGTATCTCATGAAAATAATTCCAGTGTGGGTATCCATGCAATGAGGTGTTACAAGCTCTAGACCATCCCTCAAAAGGAGTTTGCAGGTACATCAACAGCACTGATACAACAGTACAGTGTTGCACAGTGCTGTAAGAACATGATGTAATTAGGGGGCAGGACTCATTGCTGTAAGATACAAAGGATACACAGAAATTTAAGACATTCTACACATATCAAGTTAGAAAACTGTTGCTGACAAACACCAACGAGGTTAAAAAAATTCTTTGAGGTTCAAACTAGTGTTTTGACTATAACATATTAGGATGAAACTTTCACAGGGGTAATTTATCTTGCATTGGCTCAGTATAAGGCTCTTTTGCATTGAAATACCTAGTGCTTGCTAATCACAGAGATAGCATTTGATGTTCTAACTGAAGTTTTTAACTTGCTCATATGACTAATCAGAAAAGAGCCTGTAATTATGGTTGAGTCAAAATACGTGCAATCATGGCCCATCTGTGACACTGTTAAGAGGAAAAAGAACTGAACAAGCAGTTTAATAGGAAAAAGAACTGAACAAGCAGTTTAATAGATTATATAATTACTAACAAATTTCTTTAGTTTATATATGATTTAAAATGCAGCTTGAAAGAGATAGTGTGACTGTTGACTCAACTCACTCAATCTTTCCTTCACTCTTGGTTGACGATGGAAAAATAGTTGCAGAGATCACAAATATAGTTAATACAATTCAAAGCATCTTGATTAAAGAAAAACATTAGCTTACTGACAGCAAGATGCTTTAGAAAATCCTGAACACTTTCATCCCATCTTTAGTCCCAGAAAGGTCTTTTCTTGCAATATGGATACATGACAAGAGGAACAGACTTAATATTTCAAAGGAAATACAAATAACTATGACACTTTAGCTAAGATTACCAGAACAAAGCATAATAACCAAATACCTATTGCGATGGTCAAGACTGGATAATTGCTTGTGTTTTATGTCAGCCTCACAATAGAAAAGGACTGAAATAAACAGCATTTGCTGCTGATTCAGCCTGGGAAATCTTGCAACCTGATACCATTAACTCGTTTCATTCTGTTGCCCTTACTGATACGTTACACAAACAAATTATTGTAATTGGCTTCTAAATCGTAAATCTCGTGAGTCTGGATCATGAGTTCCACAGAGGATGAGCAAGACTTATACAAAGCTCAGAGTGACCAGGTAACTCATCACTGGTTCTGAACGACATGTGAGACAAGGTAAAAAGTCAAATGGAAACCGGGGAAGCTGCAAAACACATGATATCCCTGTAATGAGAAAGACTCAATTTCTTCTCTCATTACAGCAGAATGTGGAAAGTGGCAGGAGCATGGCTAAAGGTGGATGCATGGACAAGACTGGTGGACAAGACAAGGAGGAGACCATCAGATATTCCTTTACATAGGAGGAAATTGAAGCAGACAGGAGCAGGGAAGACTGCTGAGTACCTTGCTATCATGCCCCCCTTCATTGCAGAGAAGTACTTTGTCTTTTTCTTTAAATCAAAGTTTTTTGCATACCTGTGTTATACCTCCTTCCCTTTTTGCTGAATCCCTTCTAATTTTCCAATATCCTGTTTGATATTAAATGCAAGAAAATTGACTAAATAACTGACATTATATTCATTTAAATTAAATATGCATTTAAAAAATTAAAATTAAATGGAAAAATACGACAATCTAAAGTTAAGGCCTGAAACTACTATAACCTTGACAATTTATTTTAATAAAACAAGTTATGTGCTATACTTATTACCTACATCAGACACGGTAATTAAAGGATGTATAACTTTATACAGAATCAGAAAGTTACGAAGTACTTAAATTTTTTATTTAAATCAGCTCAAGCTCTATAAATATATCCTAGTGTAATATACTCCATATACTATTACATATTTTATCACATGTAACATAGTATATGCATTATTTTCAGTATTTCTAATGCAGTAAGTATGGGTATATTTCACACAAAAAGCAAATCCTTTTGAACACTTAAATGTAGAAAATATTTTCCAGTACTGACATGTACTGGAAGATCCTGTGAACTACTTCAGGGCAAATACTGCTGACTCCCTGTTGTGGGTTACCAGCCCCCCTGCGTTGAAATGGTCAGGTCCAGGTAGATTTCCGGAGAAAAAGCCAATCAAAAGTTCTAGTAACGCCTCTGCTAATGACATATTTAAGAAAACGGAAGAGAAGGTGTGTGTCGCAGTAGGAAATTCAGCAGCCATGGAGTAGGAGGTTGGCAGCAGGCTCCCCCCACAAAGTGGGGGCCAGGCCCTACTCCCCCCGGCCTTGGGCCAGAGGCAGGCATGGCATTGAAGTCTCTCCAGCCAGGATGTGTCACAGCGGAGAAACAATCTCCAGACAGAAACTACCCAGCTGAAACATGCTGCGAGATGGATTCTGGCCTGGAGGAGAGCAGGCAGGACGACTCGAGATAATACAGCCTCCAAGGTCAGTCTTAGCAAGAGAAGAGTTGAGACGAAGGGGGAGTACTTTT
>VYXB01002797.1:75498-103714 GCA_013397135.1 Pachyramphus minor
AGAGAGAGAGAGCTAAAGGAATTTCCAGCTATGACACACTGAGCTCGTCCTCAAGATAACAGAAAAAGGCACTTTACAAGTGCTACAGTAACTGTTTTAAAGGAAGAACCTTTCTTTCCCTTTAGACTGATACAAAAGGGACAGAAATGCTTTTGTAAATATTTTACCAAAAGAAGACACCTTTCTCTTGGACTGGAAAAAGCTAAGAGAAATGCTTTTGTTAGATCTGGCACCCAACCAAATGTCCAACTCCACGGAAGAGAGACTTTCTTTCCCTTACCTTGCTTTCCCGAGGCAATAGACTGAAACTCCTGAGACGAGCCACCAAACTTGTATATAGCAACCTGACATTCTTTTTCTATAAGATAAGCTAAGTAGTACTGCTGTAGTATATGTTCTTTCCATAAGATAAGCTAAGTTTAAGTAGTACTGTTGTAATATATGTTATTTCCATAAGATAAGCTAGTTTAATTAGTACTATTGTAGTATATGTTATTTCTTAGTTTTTATCTTTCTAGTAATAAATCTTAGTATTATATCCCTTAAGTCAAGCCTCTGTTTTGTCTGTATGAAACCTCTCTCAACTTACAGTAATTGTGTGAAAGGGTCCCCCCTTTTTTTCGAGGAAAAAGATTGAAATCCCTGGTAGCCCACAACACTCCCGTTCAGTTTGCCCACCAGGTCCTTTTCTGCAGGTTTGCTCCCTGTCCAGTCAGTCCCTTGCATGTAGTTTTCCATCAGGCCATTACATCCTAAGTGTAAAACTTAGCTTGTTTCTGTGTTGATTCTTCATGAAATTCCTTCTGGGCCTCGCAGCCTACAGTCTGGGTAGCAAAATACAGAGG
Source organism: Pachyramphus minor (assembly GCA_013397135.1). NCBI lineage: Eukaryota > Metazoa > Chordata > Aves > Passeriformes > Tyrannidae > Pachyramphus > Pachyramphus minor. Next base: position 76,344 of record VYXB01002797.1, read on the forward strand.
AGATCATGTAGAAAGACAAGATAAATGACACCTGTACATAGTGCTGGACATTTCATCACAGGAGCAAGCCAGGTGGTAAAGTATAAATTACCCTTCATAAATCCACACTGGCTGTGCCAAATAAACTTTCTGTCCTTCCCATGCTTTGAAATGGTTTTTAGGAGGAACTACTACATAAACCCCCCTATTTACTAAGATGGGGTTGACTTTCCTGTGGTCTTCCAGGTCCTCCCACTTGCCTTTTAAAGATGGGTTTAACATTTTCCTTTTACCAGTTAGTGCTCCTTTTTCAAGCTTCTCTTTTTAATATGTAGACATTTCCACTGGGTCTTCTTAGACTATTTTAAAATATTTCTTGTTACATTTTAATTGAATACCTATTTCAATCCAAGTACAGTTTGACCCAAACTTAAAATGAAAGTCTGTGTGTAATTTAAAAACCTGGAAATTATAAAGAACATGAAAACGTAATAAACATAGATGATGGTTGAGTACTTTCTGGGATAATGAAAATAAAAAAATAATAATGTGAACAAACACCTGTGAAACTACAGAACAATTTATTTTAAATTATTATAGATATAAATTTCAGCAAAGAAAGCAATGAAATAAGTGTAAAGGTTTTATACTTTAATGTTTATATAAGTCAATGAGAATCAACACCTAATTAAAATAGTTTCTCAATACACAAATGCAGAACTTTATTAAGTAAAAGTTTCTTGTTTCTTATTATGAATTTGCTTAAAATATCTTTTTAAAATTTACCAGCAATGCTTAAGTAAGCATCTACCCCAATCTTTTAGCAGAATATAATTTCTCTGTAGTTTTCCTTATCACTACTTTTCATGTTTGTTTGTATCTTTTCATTTCTCTATCTGAAAACTTCTCACTGTAGTGCCATCCAGACTACTATTAATATCCCTATCAGTACACTTAATTTATACTTAATATTTACAATTACCCCATTTTTCTCCTTCAGTCTGCATTACTGCTGCATTTATCATCACTGCATTCCCTCTATCTTTTCCAGTCCACTCCTAGACTCCCTATGAAATGCTTTGTGGGTTTTTTCGTTTCTGGGTTGTTCTCTCTTTAAAAGTAAAATAACATGGTCTTATGTCAGTTGTATCTAAAAAATAGGTTGTTAGTTGCTATTGTTATATGCTTAATGAGTGCTATAGAAAACTGGACTCCCCTAGAAAATTGATTTTCCCTACAACCCTAGGGAAGGTGAATACTAACTGTTGATAAGCAGGTATTCAAAATGGCCTTGTTTACAACATGTTTGTCAAACTGATAACTGGTCAGGCAACAAAGTAATAGGATGCAGAGACACTGGATATGAGACATCCCCTTAAGTGAGTGCAACTTAATTGGTGCATTTTTTCTTTGAAGAAGAAGTGTGTATCAGGGAGGAATATCAATGCTGAGCTCTACCATGATTTGAAACTCATTAACTAGCATTTAAAACATCTACTTAATTGACTTTAAAAGATTTGTTTGGCATGTGTTTGTCTTTTAGTATGCTTAATTTGTTTGATTTTCTTTAAATGTTGCTCCATAAGGGAAGTCAATTACAAAATCAGGTACTCCTTTGATTTTATCTTTTTTGTTTATTTTGAATGTACCAGAAGTCCCCTTTCCCTGAACATAACACAGGCCAGCAGTCACACAAGAAAAAGTCCACATAAGGGATCTTCCTTTCATGATTGCTTTTGTTGCATATCATGTGCTCATGCAAATACAGACTATATATATCCCCAAAAAGAGGAGGGGGGAGGTTGAGTGGTTTCTATGTGGGATCTTATCTTTAAATTGATAACTTAATGATATCTAGCATAACATCATGGGAGACTGAGGTTGATGCAACTAACCTACGACAGCTGCAGCTCCTCTAGGGGCACTACTAGCAATTCCTTTGGCTGTAATTCTCCCCAAGAATTCCCCATCATATGCTACACATCTCATCAAATTTCCCATGTGACCCTAGTGATTATCATTACATAAAAAGACATTTTTGCTTTCTTTGCTAAAATTCAATCTCCAGCTCTGTGACTGATGGTGGCAATTATCCTTTTCCCATGTAAAAGGAGCATGCAACACATTTTATGACTTTATGCTGAGACAGCTGATCCCTTGAAGGAAAAATCTATGAATCTGTCCAGCTTGGTTCCTCAAAATATCATCAAGGGAGTGTGTCTTTGGACGTTCACACATTCCTCTAGCTTTTCTGAATGCTTAGCACACAGGTACCAATGCTAGTCAGACTAAAGCATGACACTTGTCACTTGCTCAGTTTGAGAACAAACAACTGTGAGAAGGGCTGAATTATTGGCCCCATTTCACTGGATTTGCTACACCTATGCTAAACAATAGCTGAGGAAGGAAGTGCACCAGACTCCTAACTGGCACAATTAGACAAGGGAGAATAGGAACTCTGCAGGGGGACTTGAAAGTCTCTGATCCTCATTAGTGAGCTTTTAAAATAGTCCAGCATTCCTCTCTCCATGTGTCTGCTGAGAATGATTTCTCCATTTCTCATTATGTATGAATGCCAGTGCTCTGTGCAGCTCCAGTGCACAGTTGATTAATAAAGTCAAAATTAGAAACTGAGAGCTTTCCTTTTCTTAGCATCTACTGCAGTTTTCTCTCTTCTTTGTTGGTTTTCTATGATCTGAAAAATAAAGCTTACTGGAACAGAAGCTACATATTTTATCATATAAAGCCCTGAACACTGTGTGGTATCCTGCATTTTTTTTTACAAATATTATACATTAGATCTTTAATAGTTTAATTAGTCTCCTAAACACTATAAAATATTTTGGAAAAACACATTGAAAACCATTGTATATTCAGACACAATTTCATTTTCAGAAGGATAAATCATGGCTTTATTTCAATTATGAATAAAGCAACTTAATATCTTTCACGTGTCACAATGCCGTCAAGCCACTGTGACTAAATTCCTCTTCCATACACTGACTAAAGCCATGAATTTCAAATCAATTCTAAATTATTTTAGCTGGTTACAAATTACATGAACTTCTTCCTACCACTGCAGCCAAGGTTTTACCTGTGTAGCTAGCTAACCCTTTGTTCAACTATATTTTATAAGTATATAATTGAGTGTGTATTTGCTCTTCCAAATAAATGAAGATTAAAAATGTTTGGGTTGTTTGTTTTCTTTTTTATTTCTTTTTCATATTCCTCCTTGTTTTGCCTGAGACTACACAATTCTTAATTCTGTGATCTTAACTGTAATAACTGACCTGGTGCTTCCAGTTGTTTCATCTTCAATCCGCTGAGATTTTTAGTTTGAAAAAATTCATGGAAGAAATCCCCTGAAAACAGTAATAGTCCCCACCAGTGTGGTAGATAAAAAGAAGGAAAGATAAATGGAGAGGGCTTTATCTATCTGCATCCTCACATGAACTTGATGCAGAAAGCAGAATTTGAGAGAATCACATTCACAGAAATATTGGTTGGGAAGGAACTTCTGCTGTTTGAAGGAAGGCTATTGCAATGCAAGAACTGTTGTCCAGCTGAGTTTTAGTTTGAGGATGGACTTTCTACAGCCTCTCTGGATACCAATAACCCTTTCATTACTGCACTGCTCTCCTGAAAAAGTTGTTCTTTATGTCCAATCTGAACTTTCAGGTTGAAAGTCATAGCTGTTGCCCCTTGTTTTTCCTTCTGCTTCTACAAAGAAGAATTTGGTTCTGTCACTTTTGAAAAACCTGTTTAGGTCATTATAGACAGGTATTAAATCACCTGTCAACCTCCTCTTTGCCAGACTGGGCCAACCCATTTTTCTACACTGTTCCTCCTCTGTTGCATGCCATTAGACATCTTGGTAGCCCCAATGGATTCCTTTCAGTTTCTCAACATCCACCTGGAACAGCAGGCCCAAAACTGAACACCATATTCTTGGCACAGCCTCACCTTAGTAATGTGGAAGAAAATAAATTCATCTTCTGAATCAGGCTCTTACAGGGTGTGGATAGTTTTTGTGCATTTGTGATTGACGTGTACTGTTGGCACATACTCTGCTGTAGTATCTGGGTCCTCCTGAACAGGGCTAGTGCTCAATTGGTTCCCAGTCTTGGCTGATGGAAGGGATTATTCTGTCCCAGGTATGGATCTTTACCCTTCTTCTGGTAGAACCAGTCTCTTGTTAGTCCAAGCCTTAAGTTTCTAAGGGTCATTTTGGACTGAAGCACTAATGTTGGATGTGCTACCACTCTCTCTGGTTTAGTATTGCCCACAGAGTTGCTGCTCCTGGGTTCTCTCTTGTCACCCCGGTCAGTGATGAAGCTATTGAAAAAATATTGTGTCAGCACTGACACTTGGCTGAGTAGCTATTCCAGCCAGATGTCAAGCTATTGATTACTTGCCTGTGATTCTCGTCCAGCCAACTTTCAGTCTGTCTGTTTGTCCTGCCTATCTGAACTCGGACCCAAATCAGAAAGCTGTGGAAAGCAGAGTCAAAAGTTTTACTAAATTCAAGTTCCTTCACACCCAGTCCTTTACCCTCATTCCCATAGTCAATCATTTCATTGCAGAGAGCAGTCAGGCAGATCAAGCTCCATTTTTCCCTCGGTGAAACTATATTGACTTTTTCTGATTACTTTCTCATCATTGTCAAACTAAATTTGTAGAATGTATCTTTTTACCCTTTGGAGAAAGAGTAGCTCAGGAAGATATTTGCAGATGACCAGGTCAGCTTCCAATTTCTGTCAGACGAGAGTAGAACCAACCTTGCAATGAAAAACTGATATCTTTTCAGTGGTTCCCATGGATAAGAGACTTACTGCAGTAGTTTAGAAGTTGGCCATGGAGACTGGTTACTTTACTTTTCAGGTGATCTTTGGATTGTATGATGACAATTTACATTAATACTATAGAAAAATAGTCAAATATAAACTGGTTGGAATCTGCTGCAGAAATGTTTTACCAAAGCTTTATCTTGCAAAAATACTGCAGTACCACTTGGAATCTAGGCCACTGGTCAACTCTGTGAATGATTTTCTTTGCTACTTCATTTATTATGGCTTTAAAATACATAATTCATTTTAATGCACCTTTCTGTACACTGTAGCCACAGCCACAGCTGGTTGTCTCTAAAATTAACTAGTTAAACCAGGTGGTCTGCAGTTCTTATTAAAGTAAAATATATGGGAACAGGAAATCATCCTGCAGTATCGCTATCTTGCAGACTTTCAGGTAAATAAACAACATTATAGCTAAAGGGCATGATGGAGAACATATTGTGCTTTACAATATAACATTCCTGATGGCATACCAGCCATCATTTTATATAACATCAATAAGACTATCTCCAAATTTTCAGAATAGTGGGAAAGGAGAAACCTATGCTGCAAACCAGGTTTCCAATATACTTAAATCTGTCTGACATTGAGTGGTTTAACAGGAAAATGTAAGACAGATGTTATTTCTGAAATTAGAAAAAAATCCTTTAACTAATGTACCTAAACTGAGGGACACATACTTTGTATACTGTACCCACAGTCTTCTGCTTATCAACAGCTTATGATGATGATGAGGAAATAATTTTCTCATTTCCAGTTATTAATATAATTCAGCCCAAAGACTTGTTCCACAGCTATGAAAGCTGCAGTAAATTTAAAAAGCAGATACATATTTTTTACCACTTTCCTCAGGTACAGGATGGAAGTGTGAAAAGATAGGACTTACTAGATTTCAAACACATCATGAGAATATAAATTACTTCAGTCCCCTAGTTGTATTTACTATTTTGTTTTCATTACATCAGTTCAAAATAAAAAAAAACTGTTAAAGCTTTCGGGATATATCACTTGGATTATATAAAGGTGCCTTCCCAGTCATTAATAAAATAATTTAAAATATTGCTTTTTTTAAGCCTCATATGATTTTCTACATTACTGTAATTCCTACAGATACATACAAAACCAAAGAAAAGGTAGAAATTCTTCATCAGAAAAGTAGAGAATGATTTTCTAAAAATAAAACAAGAAAAATGCGGATAAAATTTATATTGAATTATATAATTGCTTAGCCAAATACTACAGATCTTTCCAGTAGGCAAAACATATCATACATATGGCAAATTCTGTATTAGCCATAAAAAAACTGTAAAATGATTTTGCCAGTCAATTAAACTCAACTTTCCTATGTGAAAATAACTAAAAACTATTAACGAAAAACAAGTTAATTCATTACATCAAGATTTCCTCTTATTGATTGAAATTACTATTAAAATTAATTAAGTTCTTCCACCTTGCTTCTTTCCTTGCCAGGTTGTCCTCTTGTCATTACAAGTACGGGGGACCAAAGAAAACAGGCCTTCTTGTGGGCTAGAAATGGATAAAATATATTTTCTACTTTCAGAAATGAACTGTTAAACAGAATAAGGACAAGGTCAGAAGTATGGAATAACTTGGATGTGTACCAACCCCTGGTCTTTTTCTACCTGTGTGAATTTGGACAAGAGTTAAAAAGTCATTGAGAAATGATGAAATGTCATCATTTCTTGCTCTTCTTTTCCATTTTGACTTTGCTGTTCATTTCAGTCAAATTTTTTGCTATTTTTTAAGATGTCTTACATTTTGGTTGACAGCTCATTCCAGCTGTTCAAAAGAAGGGTAGGTTCTCTGTTGGTATTACAGATATTTACAAAATATTTTATCCTTCTCTGTGAAAAATTCAAAGGTAATATTTCTTTACTGCTGTAAGCAATCCACTGAACTTCCTCACTTGCAAGATGATCAGATCCCATCAAAGCAGTTTATGATTCTATTTGTCAGAATTAAATTCACCTTGGTTGTGATTTTCATTCCAGGTAGTAAGCTGGATCTTAGCTTTCCTTCAGGGTAAACTTTGTCCTGACTTCTATTCAGCAAAGAGGGATTTGATGCAGTGGCCAATGTCTAACACAAGAATTAACATAGTAAAATAGAGGTACAGATTAATAGGCATTGTATTTGTGGCCACCAATCTCTGTAGGAATCAGCAATACCTGGCACTCGATGCTCAAAGATAAGAGCTGGATGCATTTCAGGTACTGGTAATTACTCAGGTACGGGACTAAGGAGAAGGGGGACACTTTTCCAAGGAATGACTGAGAAGGGAAGTGTTGCTAGTAGCACAGCCTCTGGTTAAGTGGAGACATCTGGAGATGTAGCGATTTGCAGAACAGCTATGGAAAACAAAGAGGCTGGGCCCTTCATGTCTGGCCCTGCACAAACCTGCACAGTTCTGTCACAGAAGGTGTCCCTGCGTGAACATTGGGGTTGCAGTCAGATGTGCACTTTTGAAGTAGGTTTCCTGCTCATCCCCACATGCCTTGGTTCACAGTTCCTGAACTGCCCATGCTTCTTTCAGGTGATGCTAAACAAGGCAGGCAGCCCTTGCTGCTGAGCACTCAGATGAGTGGTAATCTGAGCTAACCCCTTTCTGAAAGGCTTTTAACACAGGTACCAGGGAGTGTGGCATAAGAACCTTTCCAGCTTCCCTTCCACTTCATAGTAAGGAGAAAAATACCAGTGATTATTTGATCTCAGGTGAGTTTTCTGAAATGTTTTAATTTTTTCTGCATTGATTAACCAACTACACATGCAATATAAATTTAATTTCTCAGAGTAAATGTACTGTGCTATTATTGAGTGTGTGTTGTTTGGGCACTTTGCCTTTAGCTAGCTATTTCTTTTTCTGAGCTAGAGACCCATTAAAAATCTTCATTGTAGCTAAGGTGTATTGGTAACCCATAAAATTTACGTCATGCACGCTGGTTTTCAATGGTTGCTGTGTACCTGAGCAGAAATAAAGCACAGCTGTTTTAACTTCTATCTGTGGTACCATGTCATGAGCAGTGAGAGCAATTAATCCTGTAATTCCTTTCATTTTAAAGTCCACCCCTACATTTTGTTTAACTTCTCCATTTGACATTTATATCTACGTGACATGCAAATAATATTTATTTATAGATATTCTCAAAGAATATCTTTAGGGCAAAGAGGGGAAATTATTTTTAAACTTTCTCAAACATGATCAAAACCATGATGCAAATCCCGTATCAGTGACTCTTGTATATTTTATATTTACCTCTTTTCTCTTGAGTCAAAGGTTACAAACTACAAAGGAAAACAAGTACAGATTTAATTTTAAACTCCAGTGCATAAAAAATACACCACCCACCCAAATTGTTGTCTGATCCTACATACAGCCATGTACATTTCATTAATTTGGCTACAAAAGACATCAAAGAAGCAGTTGATTCTATTTACCTTTTTCTTTTAGCTCCCAGAGGACTTGCTGGTATTTTCATTATGTGCTTAATTCTCCACTGTGTAATATCCCTTGGGTGTCTCAAGAAGTTTTAGTTATACAGTACTCTTAGCTGTGGATAATCACTATCAATATGTTAAACATTTGATTGTGTTGCCATTGAGTGTAATGGACCCTCAATACAACACAAAAAACTCTTATGAAGCACATTATTCTGAGACAACAATACAGGCAGACCTTAAATCATACTGACACAAGTTCAGTTATCCATATCATTACTTTAAATTAATGTTTAAATGCAGAATGGGTAGTTAGGTGGATAAGCTGAAGAATAAGTGCTTTAATTTTATGAAATATACTTGCAGTTGAGAAATATAGCAATAGGGATTACAGAATATTCTACAAAAGAAAGATATATATGTTTTATTTTATTTGCTTTCACTTTTCAGTTTTCTGGAGCAATTTACTGTATAAAATATATCAGGTTTTGAATAGAGTTGATGCAATTCAATAGTTTTGTCTCAAATTTTGAATGGAAATTTATTTTTAATTTACATTTTATATTATACTTCCTTTTTTATATATAGTAAACAGTTCTACTCTCAAATGCTTTGCTTTTAATTTATGAAATTAAAAAGATCTGAATACTCTAATATAATATCCATACAAAGAATGCCTAAAAAGGAGTAAAAGTGATTCTATAATGAAAATTGTTCATGTATTGTCATTCAAAAGAAAGTAAAGACTGTTTACTAAGAAACCAAATTTTTGCATCTCTAGTTAAAAATCAGCTATAAAGCATACTCCTGCTATTTCTAAATTTAGAAATAAATTTAGAAAAAATTCAAAATCATATGTGTTTCCCCGGCAGAAAAAAAGTATGGTGTCCTGAATCAAAGTACTGGTATAAATAATGTTATTCAGTTCCTTGACCAATTTATCTACCTCAGAATTGATTTGAGGTACAAATATGTACACATCTGTGTACAGGGATTCTAGCTATGGCTATGGTATCTAATTAGTAATACCAGTAGTAGTTGATGACAATTGATAAGTAAATTTTTAAGAAATAAAAATACTAGATTTTATTCTTTATGTTTCCTATATCTGTATCTATATCTGTGTCCTTATCTATGTCCATATCTATGTTTTTATCTATATAGGTATCTGCACTTAGCAATGAAGCTGTATATTTTATGGACATTTTCAATTAGATATTGTTATCAATGACCTTTTTTCACAGTTCAAAATATAGCAGATATAGGGACCTGGACTAACCTCTCATTCAATGTCCTATGTAGCTGTATTTTAGTGCAAAAAAAAGGAATCATATTAAAATTAATCTGAGTTAGAGAAACTATTTCATATTTATTTTGCATCAGTGAGTATTTTTAATTCAGCCTTATTTTCAGCCTTTTTATTTTCTGTAGTCAGTCATTATGAGGTCCTTAAGAAATTTAAAAGAATGTGGTTAGTTCTTGAACAGTATAATACAATACGAAGTTCAAAAGCAATTAGAAAGATCTATAATACTTAGATGTACTTGTGTTTTGATCTAAATATTTCTTGGTTTTAGAAATGTAAATTTAAAAAAAAAAAAGAAGAAAACCTTTCTCAAAAATCCTTATCTTCACATGAATAGAACTTCTGAGTTTCTATAGCCATAAATTGGGGCTATACAATTCGGGGAAGTGCAGTATATGAAGATAACTTGTCTACTGTTTACACAGCACTTAGAGACTTTTAAATGCTCAGTTAGAAAAAGAAGAACAAAAAAGGAAGTTTATGATAACATTTTTCTCAATAAATTTATGAACTTTTTATAGGCTTCAATCAATGCTTGTCTTTACATTGCAGACAAACTCAAGATACAATTAAGAAGTCTTATTTCCTTGAGCCATCAAAACTGCTGATCGTACTCTTGCTTATCTGTGAACTTAGAAGTAGCATTCAACTTTGCAAATGATCATATTTTTTCTATCTGTAACAAGAATTAATGGAAATACCTTTCTTATGTGAAAGTGTAGTCAGCACATATAGATTACAGCTATCAACAGGCAGACTACAAAAATCTGATCCTTGCAGCTCTTATGAGTCTGTCAGCCTGTGAAGGATGCTAATTCTGTCCTCACAAAACTCTGCACAGGGCAGCGTCATCCAACAAATGTAGAAATGTGTGGACTTCCCATGGAAGAGCAAACTCACTGAAATTTAAAGTGATCAGAGAACAGATTGTATTTAGGGATCAAAATATTCTCTTCATTCTTTTTGTAATCCATTAAAATGCAAGATTAACAGTATTCAACTGTTCAGTTAAAAGGATTTTTAAAAATGGCTTCCTCTCTCTTTCCAGTAAGGGGGAGGAAACTGAATATGCAAAAACAAGAGAATCTTGGCACATGATACACTGAAAGCAAGAAGTTTACTTTTCTTTCACTTTTTCAGGACACCTGAATCAGTTGCATCAATATTTGAAATGAAAGAAATATTCTGAGTCATAAATACATTATTGATGATATTTCAGGTCTCTGAAATAAGGATCTGAGGGAAAAATTTTAAACGTGTTTAACGTCATGAATGTTAAAAAATGTCTGAAGCCCCTGAATTGTTTGCACAGAGTCAATATCACTAAGGCATAGCAGCACATAGAAGATTTATGGGACTGTAATAGGAAATTAAACCCAAATTGATTCAACAAATTACTGCATATAAGAAAAAGCTGAATAATTTAAAAATCAATATGAATAATTTGAGTAACTGGAGAGTACAGAAGAAAATTGTTGCATAGGTTAATGCTTATCTTGAAGCAATAGTTATTGAATTAAAATATGAATATGAGATATTTTTTAAGTCCATGACAGGAAAAAGTGTAAGAAACAGAGGTAGACTGTTTTCAAACACCTGAGAACTGTGTTAAAAGTGCTAATATTTGGACTATATTTTGGCAGAAGAATATCTGGAAAATTTAAGTTCCTTATTACTTTTCTTACTGCTTGTTCATCCAGTAAGTGAAATACTGTAAGTAAAAACTTTAAAATGTCCTGGGATGTAAGGTCATTTGAATTTGAAAATTACTGAACTTCATGCAAGTACTAACATAATTTCAGTAGCAAAGATGCACAAAAATTTATTCTGACAATTATTGTATTTGTTAATTTATTTATTATAAAACAATTGAATTTTTAATATATTTTAGGATTAAACTGCAGAATGGAAAAAAAAAAACAGAATAAGACCCATTTTAAAAATATATGAAAAATATAAAAATAATAATTAAAATACTGTCTTTATTTCCTGAAAAGATAGCTATAATGCTTAGGGAAATTATTTAAGATTGTTTTGGATTTTAGAAAAAGTATAAGAAAAACATCTTGCCATTTTAAAGTACTATGTGAGTTCAAACTACATGTTGTCAAACAATTGCATCTATTTTCTAATCTATATTTTTTAGGATTAGCTAAGAGCCATTTAGGAAGGAGTGCTGTAGGTTATGAACATACTAACAGACTTAAATAATTTTGTTTATTATTTTTATACTCTTGCTCATTCGGGGTGTTTTGTATCTCCTGAACTTAAAGCCTATGTCTTCACTTTTTTGCAGCCTCCAGAGAATAGGAAAAATCAAGTCAAATTATCATCCTCACTTTTCTATTTTTCTGTGGAGGCAACTGCATGGCATTTGTGTGCATTACAATTTTAACTTTAGGGAAAATAAAATACAAATAATTAAAAAGTTTTATAGTACTATAATGTAGTGATCAACATTCATTATGAATTCCTGAAGGGACAAAAAAAGGTGTCTCGTTGTGCTTGAATTCTGTAACTTGCTGATTTAGTGAAAAAAGTTTGTCACTATTTCATAAAAACATTTGATTCCACATTTCAGTACAGAGTCATATTCAAGAAAATCAGCAGAGGTCTGATTGTTTGGGATTTTGCTTCCTAGGCTCTGTGCCATGGCCAAGTGTGGGAGTGAGGAACCCCATGCTCCTGCACAGACAGGAAAGTCAGGGAATGGAGTTATATATAGTACCCAGTGTAAGGCTTCATTGAAATAGTCTGGAAACAGATGTCCTAGGTAGGAAGCACTATATTTAGAAGTTCATGTTCAAAAACAGGTTGACAGTTGAATTCATGATGGTTTTGTTTTGGTTGGGGTGTTTTTGGGTTTTTGTTTGGTTTTCCCCCTAAGAGAAATTCTGTAAAGGTTATCTGGAAGAGAAGACATTTAGGGATAAAGTTTATTCTCAGTGAAGAACCACTTATTTTTCCCTAAATAACTTAAAACGAATAAGACATCTACAGTGCAAACAGGTCAGTCATTTCAGTAATGCAGTGTTACATCTGTTTCTTTGGACTTCAGCCCACTGCACAGAAACCTTATTTTTCCATAGAAAAATAAGTCTCAGTTTGGGATCCATTATTCAAGATGCTCCCTGCACATGGTGGCACACCATGGAGTAGGCAAAGATATCTATCTTTAATGACATTTATCTCCCTGAATTTCTTTTCTTATTGACGGTTTCTCCCTAAGGCTTGGCCAATTTCCACTCCTTTTCCCTTTCAGGTCCACCTTTCAGGAAAAAGAAAATAACTGCATTGAGGAAGTGAATATTGTAATGTTTTTATATAATCAGGTTCTTCCAAAGGCATGCTGTCAGGAAGAGGTGGCTTTCCAGAGGAGTTCTTTCTTCAAAATCACCCAGGGAGGAATTTCAGTTTATTATGGCACTGCTAAGGCTAGGTTAAAGGTCATAAAAGAAAGCAATAAAAGGAAAGAAAATCACAAACAAGACTAAAATGTACCATATGCCTTTTTTAATTAATCACCAGAGGTGCCACCTGAGCAGCTTTATCAAGTACTTTATTGTACTTCTGTTTCACAGGACGTACAAGGTCCAATTCAGCGGCAAGTTAATTTAATTGCTTTTATTCTAATTCATTAATATTCTTTTATTGCAGGTTTCTTTGTGGACATAAATGACCTTGGAGGGAGTATGCAATTTCAAACGTACATAAATTTGCTGATAATGCTAAATTGGACTGGACTGGTAAATAGAGGAGGGAGACAAGTGTTTGAAAATTATTGTTTTGGATAAGACTTGGAGCTGATAAAGGAGGTCATTCATTTTGGCATGAAGAAGTGTAAGACAATGAAATGGGGCACTGGAAGAAATCATAGTTTTTTTGGGCTAAAATCATACAAGTTTCAGAATTTGGAACAAACGACAATTTAGAATAAAATTGGTGGTAATTAAGACTGTACCTTTGCAATTTTACATGCTTACTTTCAAGTCTTCAGTTATTCTGAAAACAAATGAGGAACATGAGTCAAAATCGTCTCTTACAAATGAGACTGAAAATAATATATGAACAGAAAACATCGGGTGTTAGATCTTAGTTACCCATTTTGTTTTCTATTACCAATTCAAGCAATTTCCAGATTCACTTGAAACAGTGCAATCTCTTCCAGCAGCACCAAGAGATTGGTTTGCTCTCAAACCAGCATAAAGGCCTTGATCTTTCAAAGATGATTAAATAGCCTGATCTAGAAAAAGGAAGAAAAATTTCTAGTTTCCTCATCAGAATTTCTGTGCCACTCTTATTTCTACAGGCTATATTTTTGACTGTGAAATCTATCGTGCCTGGCAATTGTTAATATTTATATTGTAACTTTTAAGAATCCTAGGCATGAACCAAGTCTCACTTTGCTTCACAAGATAAGCACCTGCATCAACTGCAGATGACCTATTAAAAAATACTTGACAAAGAAGGTCTAGGGATAACCCACTTGTTTAGCAAACATGAAGAAATGGACCTGTATTTCAGTGTGTTCATCTCCCACGTGAAATCAAGATAGCTGAAAGAATTCCTCTGCTTCCTCTGTCTCCTCTTGCCCTTGCATCCCATGTCCATTCTCCCAGCCTGCCATGGGTTTACCAGGGCTAATTTTTCAAACTCCCCCCTCCACACAATTACTGTAAGTTGATAGAGGTTTTATACAGACAAAACTGAGGCTTGATGTAAGGGAATAATATTAAGATTTATTACTAGCAAGATAAAAACTAAGGAATTATACATACTACAACAATTCTAATTAAGCTTACTTTTCTTATGAAGAGAATGTTAGGTTATTATTTATATAATTCAGTATAATTAAGTACCACAGTGTCTATTCCTCTGCCCTGGAAAGGCAAAGGAGGGGGGAAGGCCCCCGCAGTGGACCTGGGCATTTGGCTGGGTGCCAGGTCCAAACCATCACAGGTATTTACAAAAGTATCTCTCCCCGCCCCGTATCTGTCCAGGAGGAGAAATTCTTTTCTTTTTGAAGCAATTCAGTAGCACTGTAAAGTCTTTCTTCTATTATCTTTAAGGCAACGGCTCCAACTTGTTGTAGTTGGAAATAAATTTCTCTCTCTTGGCTGCATTCCAACTCCAATGGACTTCAAGGGGATACTTGTGGGATACTTGTCTTCACCACAGTCACAGGGGATAATGGCTTTGAGTCCTTTTCCCTCTTCCTGTGGGATCCCTTCTATGGACCACAGGGGGACACCTGCTTCACCATAGCCTTCAGCCACGGCTACAGGGAATGGCTTTGAGTCCTTCCTCTACTGTCTTCTCTTCCCAGAGAAGACAGTCTTAAATAGACCTCTCCTTGTGGGTCCACCCAGGACAACGGTTATTCCATACTCTCTTGGCTTTTAGGGTCACAAGTGAGCTGCACCAGCATGGATCTTTCACTGGAACTACAAGTTCTACTTGAACAACTTGCTCCAGCATAAGTTTCTCTCTCCATGTGCTACAGGTCTCTAGCAGGACTCTGCTCCATCTTAGGCTTCCCGCAAAGGGTCACAGCCTCTTCAGACACTTGTTGGCTCCAGCACCAACTCCTTCATGAATTGGCGGGGGGGTTGTCTCTGCACCCCAGTTATCTTCTACAGGTAGCAGGGTTTTTTAACTTTCAGTCTTTCCCCTGCTGGAGGGAGAGGGTGGGGGGCGGGGGGAAAGCTCCCTCCATGCTTCTCTGCTCTTTCCTGTTAGACTGACCTTGGAGTACTTGTTATCTCAAATCCTCCTCTGCTCCCCACCAGGGCTGGAATCCTTCTTGCAGCCTGTTTCACCCAGGCAGTTTCTTTCTGGAGTTTGTTTCTCCACTCAACTACATGTCCCATCTGGGGAGGCTTCAGTGCTACACTTGCCCCCAGTCCAGGGCCAGGAGAAGAGGGGCCTGGCCCCCCACTTGGGGAGCCTGCTGCCTCCCTCCTACATGGCTCTTAATTTCTTCTGTGCAATCATCTTCTCTTCCGTTTTCTTAAATATGTCATTAGCAGAGGGGTTACTAAAGCTTTTGCTTGGCTCTTCTCTGGAAATCCACCTGGACCTGACTGTTTTAGTTCAGGGTGGGCTGGTAAACCCATGACACAGCCACAGGCTTTCCATCTCTGTCTTTCTTGGGCTCTGTCCCATTTCCCAGACTACCTCAACTCACTAGCCCTGCAGCAAAGCGTTCCCTTGTTTAGGTAACCGAATTGGCATTGCAGGAGGCTGACAAGTGCTGGGATTGGCAGAATGTGGAGTGTGGAGAAGAAAGTCTACAGCCAGGGGCAAAGTGTGAGAGATGCTGCTGCCTGTGGAAATTTGTTCCATTGTCCCAGGGTACAGAGGATCATTGGTCTTCCAACCCTTTATCCAGCTTCCTCGGACAATCATCTGCCCACCAAATAAAGTGGGCGTTGCCTGACATCAGAGAATACATGGCAACATTGCACTTCCCAATAAAAACATAGACCCTTCCTAGAAGAAAGGAGTCAAATATTAGTGTTCCTGCTGGGCTGTTTACAAGTCATATTTAAATTGTCTAGCAAAACTTTTGACCCATTTCTTTTCACCTGTAAAAGAAAGGCTCAGTCTATACTTCATATCTTGTAGCAACTCATGCAAGAAGATGTTTGAATATTGTAACCCGGATATCATTAAATAAGAGAAAAACCTTCTGTGTCAATCAGTACTACTTAAAATTGGAAGAGTAGTAGGGGTTTAAACAAATAGAAATATAAGCTTAGTTTCAATAAAATAACATTCATGTTGTTTTGCTTTTAGTTTATTACCAGACCAAAGCTTAAAAAATTAGTTGTTATTAGTTCTTTTTTAATTAATTGAATAAAAAATGAGACTTTTCATTTGCTTCTAGCATTAATGGAAGATATTCTAGAAGATTTTGGTTTATTTAAAGATAGGGAAATGTGTTAAAAATAGTCTAGCAAGAACATTAATGATTCTTTGGAGAAATATAGGAGGAAAACCAAATGAATCTTTTCTAAAAGGAAAAAAAAAATCAAAGTAGTTTCTTTGTTATCTTTGAGTTTTCTATGTGCATCTTTGTGGTTGTGTGGTCAGACTGCTCCATCCTTCATGCCATTTTCTATTGGGATTTCCATTTGTTTGACCAACATCAAAATACTTTATTTCCAGCTGTTGCTCCCTCCCTACTGTAAAATACAATGAATGGTATTGACAACATAAGTCTTAAAAAAAGCTTAAAATTACTTTCTATAAAGTCCAGGAACGTTGCATTTTCTAACTGATACTATAGCTGAAGCACATTCAAATTTGCATATTTGTCTGCTTCAAATGTGAGTGATAAAGGCGGGTAAGAAAGCACCTATCCCATTTCAGACAAGGTTTTTGACACTAGGCAGCAAACTGGAGGTGAGCAGCTTTTGGTGAATGTGTACACCGCTAGTATATTCTCTGACCTGATCCTGGAAAGTAACTGACCCAGCACACCTGCGCTAAGGGAATTGGCTGTAACTCCAAAGGGAAGGAGAACACAAAGCTTTTAACTCTGCTGCTTCATGCAGAAAATTCAGGAAAATTGCATTTCATCCTCAGAACAGAAAGTAGCATTTATAGCCCAATCAGAATGCCTGCAACTGTGGGAAACTCTGCACCCAAGAGGTGTCTGATCCCCTGGGCTGAGCCTGCCCTAGGGGGGCTGTCCCGCGGCCCACGGGCAGCAACTTGGTGTTTCGTGGAGACAATGGAAGAACTTGTAGTAGTGACAGACATAAAGAGAAAACACCAATAACAGAGAGGCAAAAGGACGAGTTCTTGCAGAAAGGTTTTTCATCTGAACGTATTTTTTAGGATACATTTCAGCTTGAATAGCTTTACTATGCACACTGATATTTATTAGATGAACATGGAAGTCCAGAACACAGATTTGTTGTGACAGGTGTTCAAAGTCATATAAATCCAGGTGAAGTCTTCTTTTGTAGCATAAGATTTTGCCTGAATGCACTATTTAACTAAAACATCTGAACTTGTTACACGGTGACCTGTCACAGGTTTTGGATATCTCTGTGTGGGCCTGATGAATTGTCTATGAAAATAAAATGAATACGCAAACATGCATAGAATGAATCTGCAAGGATGTCCAGTACAGAATGCATAGGGATGTGAGTGGACCTTAATGCATTGGCAGCTTTATTTATTTTCGAGGAAATGGGGAGAACAATGCTGAGAACATATCTTTACAGATTTATCAGAAACATTAAAAAAAGGGAACAGATCAAAGATGAATTCTGAAATTCAAAGTATTTTTAAATTAAAAAACAAACAAACATACTTTTCCAAAAGATAGTGTAAGATTCAGTATAAAACTGGAGGAATTCAAATTGAATGTTAGGTGCAATTTTCTCTCAAAATAATAATAAAATAATGGTAAATTAAAAAAATTAGCACACGTTCTTCTTGAATTTGAAAAACAGTAATGTATCAGTCTAGTGGAACAGACAACCGTCTAATATAAGTGGATTTTCATTTTGTGGTGACTCATTTCACACATTTTCATTTTTATACTTTTTTACCATAACAATTATTTTTATTTTAACATAAAATTTTAAATAAATATTTAGTGTTTTTATTGTATTTTATTTTGTGTGAACATTTGTTTATGAAATAAATTAAAATAACATGTCAATTATTGAAACAAATAGTATTTAAATAAATATTTGGTGTGCTCATTTTGTTTTATTTCATAAATAAATTGTCAGACAAAAGATATGCTAAGTTAAATCAGGAAAAAAAGGAAAACAGCATGAAATTTATACTAAAGTCAAAGTACGAATGACAAAACTTCAAAACTGAACATCCAGCAGCTGCTGCACACTAATTCTGGTTTTCTTACACTTGAAGGCAGAGGCTGGTTGTATCACACCCCTCATGAACACACCACAGCACTGAACCTATAAGGTCACTTTAAGGATGGGATGATCCAAGATTATCTGAGTAATTCCCAGCACAGGAACTATTCCGGGCTATGCTTTTTGACTGATGTGTACCTGATGCCAGGGATGCAGGAAGAGAGGCAGAAGGCAAATGGAGTAGGGAAAGGATGGTTGGAGCCATGGGAGGCTTCCTGTTCTCCCACAATTTGCTGCACCTCTTTAGACAAATATCTGAAGGGTGCCAGAGGGTTGCTGCAAAGTGGAACATGGTTTTCAAAAAATAATATAGGTACCCTGGCTTAATAGCTGTGTTTTACATCATTCAGTTCACCTGATAGGGCTGCCTGGAATATAGGGCATACGCTGGGGATGTGGGAAGCAGCTTTCGGTGGAAGAGTGGAAGGCTGAGAAAGGTGCTGTTTTTTGGCCTCGAGCCTGAGCTAAAAAAAGTTTCTTGAATAGTTAAAAAGGGGTCACAGAGAGAGAAACCTGCTGCACTGGATATATCTCTACATGCCATATAAAACAGATCAATTTTTAAAATTTTTCTTTTCTTTTTTTTTTTTTTTTTTAACCTGTCATCTCTGTGTTGCTTTCAGGAACATGTGCAAGAGAAGAACCTTGTGCTGTGGATGGAGCATCCAGTGTCACTTTCCAAGGGTGCTACCATGTCCTCTGTTGTGAGGCCAGAGCAGAGGAGGACTGGATCATTTCATATGTGTGGACACACAGGGCCATTTGAAAATAACGTAAACCCTGGCTGTGTTTACGTTAATTGTACCTCTGAGTCTGATGGTGCTGCCAATGATGGCAGCAGCAGAGCCTCCATCCGTTGCTATTGTGATCTCACTGGAAGATGGCACCTTAGAGTAGGAGAAGAGACTCCTAAGCTGCAATATTTTGATTTCCAGGCCTTGCTCATTGTTTGAGAGACTTTGCAATACTTCCCCTTGAAGATCCAGTTTAGCACAGCTTAGTGCAGATACTTATGCTGAGCTGGGGTGGATGTACAGCTCTGATCCTGGACCTCAATATAAACCATCTTGAGTTTCTTCGGTATACGTATGCATGCTCTGAAAATCCACCACTTCCCCTTACCTGGAAACTTCCCAGTAAACGGATGGAATTAGGCAGACCTGAATAGCCTTGATTCTGGTCTAGCTTATCAGGGATAAAAAGGACCTATCTTCCCATGCCCTTCTGTGGTCTACAGCTTCTGGCAGCTTTCTGTCTTTGAGAAAGTGACTGCTTTGCAGTGGACTATAAACATCAAACTATGTTTGTAAAGCACAGCCTGTGTACTGTGAAATCATACAAGGAAAGTGAGCGACAGAAGACAGTGTAGATCAAAAATGCCAAAATGATATGTTTTCATCTGAAATACTGAAAAGAAACATTCCCTGGAAATTTCTGAATTATGCCAGTGAATTATTTAGAAAGTGAAATATTTCTGCAGAAATATGCCAAATCTGTGCCAGAAAAAATAACAGAAGTTTATTACCATAGACTACAGTATCCAGATCCTGGGAAGTGTTCCTAAAAATACTGGGTATGTCCAGGTGAAAAGGGAAGATAAACCCAATTTGATACTGAATGGTATCAAGGGATATAAAAGTACTCTATGGATAGTATTGTAATAGCCTCAAAACAAAATGTTATGTCAGCATTTAGATTGCAATTGCATTTATGAAAATACAGAGTGGATTAAACAAGGATATTCTAAAATAATCTGAAACTCACAGTTTTAGAATGAGAACTGTATGTAAAAGGGGAAAAACCCCAAACACAAGGCATAAATAAAACAAAGGCTAAATCTGAGCATGGGGTTCTGGATGAAGAGGCATCTGACCTCCAGAGAAGGGAAGGAAGTCAGCATCCTGCCTGTCCAAGGAATCTTCCCTCCTGCCGACCCTTTTAACATCAGCTGAAGAGGAAGTCTTATACTTGAAAGATTCGGATCATAAGCCTAATCAATTTTTAATAATTTTTAGGGCACAATGGTCTTTTGATAAGGTTAGCATTTAAGAAACATTTAATTGTGTTTTGCAATCCTCAACATATTTCATAGATTGTAATGTTTATGACAATTACAGGCACAACAAGTATTGCTTTTGCTATAGCCTGCAGAAACTACGTTAGATTGCTGATAGGGAAAAGAAAGTGTTAATCATCAGTATTTATGCAGTCCTAATTGGATCTATCCTAATTGTATGTATCTCTTGTTGTTCAATAAGAACTGTTCCATCATTCTTCCACTGGCTTTAAACAGTCCTCTTTTCTACCAGGAAAGAATAAGCCTAACCAGAACTGAAACTCTTATTATATACATGATAGGTGTCTGACTTGGCCTACATAACTCACAGCTTGTTTAGTGCTAAAGTAGGGCACAGCTAAAGAGAGAAGAGCATTAGGCAACAAATGGAATAAATATCTCAAAAAATTCCTCTGAAAAATTCCCATGCTCTTCTTTGGATTTGAATCAGACCCTGGAAAAAAACATGTGGTGACCAAGCTACCGGTGACAGAACTGACTTCTAAGAGGGGAAAACAATTCAGAATATTTTATGCTGTCCTTTGTTATGTTAATTTCTGTAGGAAACCTGCATGAGTAAATTGCTGAACACATCCTCCTAGGATTGCTGTTGGAAAGGACCCTACAAGTAGTCTGAGTGATTCAAATGTGCCAATTTACTACAGCCAGCATTGTCAGCATGATGGTATATACAAGAGGTTTACTCTTGTAAAATTAACGAAGTTCCTACCTTTAGGATACACTTTGACGTTACAGCTTTTTTCTAAATCCTGAGTGTTCACATTTAATTAGTTACATCATATGTTTAAAAAAATGAAATAATTTATTCTATGAATGCATGAGATATTAGACAAAATGAGGACAATACCATTCATAAAAAAACCACAAAAAATTACTTAATCACAATTTTAAATTAATAGTTTAAATTAATAATCTCTATCAATTTTTTATGTTACCCATAATAAATTCAGTGTGAAGAAAATGTATTCAGCATAAGCAATACTACAACTATTGCTAGCAAAGATGTAGTTTAGAGAAAACTGCAGGTAAATCCTTCCTTGTTTTCATTTCATTATTCAGTTACAAGATCAAAACAGAAGGCAAGTAACAAATTTCTGTGTTAGGGGATCAGCTACTGAAATACCTGTATTATTTAGCTCAGACTTATGAGATCTGATGGAGGGTTACATCTCTCTTTCACATCTGTCTGTGGAAGTCCAGCTTACTTCGACAGTATTGAATGGGCCTTCCATTATTGTAAACTCTCTTGGTGAATAGTACTTGATGACTGAATGAAAAAGGAATGATCAAGATAAAGTAAATTCCTTAAGCACAAACTAGAAAGTATACAAAAGTAGCACAGGTTGATGCAGTATGCTGATACTATGTATGATGTTATAAAGTTGGTGCATCTGGATAACATCCAAAAGTCTGAATTACAAGACAGTGCCATTTCTTCTGACCTTCTGAAACTCAGATTGGTTTTCAGAATTCAGAAGAATAAAAGTCTAATATCAATACTGAATTATTCTGCTGCAGTGAAGGTACCAGATTGTGGTTTGTCTCTGAATGCAGATGTGATAAAGTCGTCCACTTCTACACACTTAAATGATAGTACATTCTTTCTTACTCTTTTCCTCAAATGGCACTTTTTCTGATTGCAAACAATAACCTTTTAGAAAGACTGTTATGCTAATGCATACCTTTTTAGAAGCTTCCTTAGACATTGAGTAAATAGATAAATAAGTTTGCTTGTAACAGAAGGATTTTTATCAAGGTAAACTCACCAACTGTGATTCATCAGATGGTGTGATTTAGCTGTCTTGCTCGCAAGGAAAATTATCAATAATCTATCAGTCTCATCTTTTCTCTCAACTGATTTTTTAATGCTGTTGGAAATGGGAAAGAATATAGAAGAATCATATTCTTTTTCCTGGAGAGGTTCATTTTCCTGTGCTGCTTGGATCATACACTTCATCTACTTCAGTCTAAGAAATGCTTGTTTACTGTCTAAGACATTTTATCAGCAGACAGAGTGAAGCCAGTACAGGTCTTCTGATAAGGTGTAATCAGAGCAGGCTGCCTATCCCAGATTAATCAAGTTGTGGTAGAAAAAGACTATAGCAAAAGATACATGGCTGTGGGTGAAGACATCCTTATATCTTGTAGGAGACCATGTGATGTGCTATCCTGTGGATTGTCTTTTCTGTGTAATTTAGGCTTGGTATATTGTACCACAAAATTGCCAGAGTACTTCAGTAAAATTCTAAGAAATGTGTCTGAGGTTGGATTTTTTTTTGTTGTTTGTTTGTTTGTTGTTTTGTTTTTTTTTGTTTGGTTTGGGGTTTTTTACTGTTATTTTTATTTCTTAACATGTCTTGCTGCTAGTAACATGAATGCTGAATTAATCGGTGGAACCAACTCACATATATTGAGAGGGCGAGAGCTACTTTTCCACTTGCAGAATGACAGAACCATAAAGGCAATCAATGTTTTCAGAGTTAACTATCACCTGACTCATGCAGGTTGTGGCAAGCAGCTTTGGAAGACAAAAGGAAGGCTAAAAATATCTTATGCCTAGGACAGTCGTTATTACAGAAAATATCTATCATGCTATTGTGGCATGATTGCATTTCATAACATTTATGATATATTCTAGCTCTGAGGCTGATGTAAGATGTTCAATTTTCCTTCTGACTTCAAGCAACCTGAGATTTGCCAATATTTTGCTAAGTGGCCACAGTGAGATTTAAAAGACTAGTTCGACAGAACACGAAATCATGCAGCGTGAAAAGGAATAATTGCTTTGGAAAATTTTGGCACTTCTGTGTGTCTCAACACAAAGAAATTTTTTTTTTTTTAAACTAGAATTGTCTAGAAAATATTACTTAAAAAGTGGGCTGTCACAGGAATTGCTCTGACTAAGCTAATGCAAGGACTGGAAGTAAGGACTGTAATCAAAAGACCAAGATCAAGAAGCAAAAGCTAAATCAAAGGCAAGGCAGGAGCATACCCAGCACACAGTTCATCTGTCAGTAATCTCACCAGTTCAATACTGCAAGGCAGGTCCTGAGGTAGCTTGTGGGGCAGATACGAGTACAACTGCAGGCTGATGAGTACAGCAGTCA
This sequence comes from Pachyramphus minor, assembly GCA_013397135.1. Classification (NCBI taxonomy): domain Eukaryota; kingdom Metazoa; phylum Chordata; class Aves; order Passeriformes; family Tyrannidae; genus Pachyramphus; species Pachyramphus minor. Next base: position 100,022 of record VYXB01002797.1, read on the forward strand.
TGATGGGTCAGCTGGGAGCTCAAACGGGGACCCAGGACAGGGGCTGCTTCTGGTGTAAAAGCAGCACTGATGGGGGGAGGCGGGCTTGTTCTGGGTTAGGGGGGGCTTGTGCTGGTTTAAGGGTTAGCTTATGCTTGTTTAAAAGTTATGTTGTTTAGCTTGTGTTTATTTACTTGGAGTTTATGCTTATTTCTTATTTTATACTTCAGTAGTATAAAATTCACTGTATAACACACAGCAAAGCTCACAAAGCATGGACTTGACCTTGAAGATGCCATGCCAGGAGGCCTCNAAGGACCCCGAGAGACCCCGGCCCTGAATTACTGGGAGGAAGAGTGCATGTGCAAGATGGGGTGGGGAAAATGGAAATCAGTTCTTGGAACTCATTATAATAACCCTGCCCTTTCTAAGAAAATAATGTTTATGCATGAAGAAATAGTAAATATGTATAACTTACTTGCATATAAACCTATTTTTAACTCAGCTAGGTGCGCATGTCTTTGGAGGAGATATCCCCTGTGCGCTCGGGCCCGGAATAAACGTACCTCTCTATAACCTTGCTGGATATAGAGTCTTTTTCCACAAATCAGCAGTAGTGGAACCAGCATGGATACCTATCAGTCAATTAGGCTTAAAGGCCAGGCTTTATTTCTCACACAGTTTGGTCAGGTTATCGAGATGTAGGAGACTGGCTTCTGCCAGAATGCTGTCTGACATTCAATAATCCGCACAGAGCATAATTGTGACTGACAGTTAAGTTTATTCATAGAAGTTCTTATTATTTTCCGCCAGAGTGAGATTATAGGTCTACTACTAGGAAGACTGAAAACCTGACAAAGATATTTACATTACAGGGACAGGAATAATTTTTTTTCTGTATTGTCAAGAGGCTTGTGCTGCAAGCCTGCTGATATTTTGATCAATAGTGGACTCTTGACACTTAAGTCTTTTGTGATGAAACATGCAAGATCTCTGAGTACTAAAGATCAGTCTTTCCCATTTAGTTTTACAGTATAACATAGCATAACTACTTAGCAAACATCTCTGCAAAATATGTCTCCTTTTTGACTGCTATCAAGCACCATGTTATCATGAAAATAAATGTCCAGGTTCAAACAAAAAAGTACATGCAGCTATAATTTTGAGAAGAGGGTGGGAAAAGTATTTTGGAGAAAATAGGCTGCCTATATTTATGAAGCAGCCACTTCTGCATCACATCTACTCAAATTCTTTCTTTTACTATATCCAGACACATTTCCAAGAATTTAGTTCTTGCTCTCAACATCATTTGCATTTACAGCTTTAACATTTTCTCCCACAGGCACCATTTGTAGTGCCTCTCTCAGTTCAGCTCCAATTGCTATCCATTGTTGCTATTAGGAAGGCACCAGGTTTCCAGTTTAACATGTTAGTGATGAATATAAAAAGAAATCATATCTTGAATAGGAATATTCAAACTTATATTTATGCTCTGTAATCTTGATAAATCTGGTACATTTAATTTCTCTCAATTGGGCATACACACTGTCCTGCTGTACCTCTGGGCTTCCCTGACTCCAAATATCCACATTATTGTTAATATAAGACCTGTATATCAATGTTTTAAGGAAATAGAAAATTTTTTTCTTACAGCATGTGACAGCATAAAAGTGAGGTAAACTACGCATGAGTCTCAGAAAGATGTGCTTGGATTTGACAGTCCAGGCTCTCCAACATGCTTTGCTCCATGAAGAAGAGTTAAAATATTGGAACAAGTAAAGGAGTATTCTGTTGGAACAGCTGCCTTGTTGGCTTGCTTTGAGAGAACTGTTTAAACTGTGATATCACTCTTTGTCTGCTTAGGCACTGCATAAACACAAATATACCAACAGAGCTCTCATTTTGTTTGAGGAACAAATTTATATTCACTAGTAAATGCATGAGAATTATGTCAAGAATTTTATGCATACAGACAGACTGTGATAAAAGAAGCCAAGTACCACTGATAAAATCTTTGTAGTAATGACCAGGCCAATGTTAAACACTAGGAAATATCATTTAATATCTTTAATTCTGCAGAGGCTTTGAGCAAGTGTGCCAAACATGGTGAGTAAATAGTTGGTTTTGCTTTGTTTTAATCAGACAAGCTGTGAGATTTCACATTTAAAATAATTCACCACAAAAATGTAACATAATTGTGACATCTAGTCTTACTGAAGATAAACATGTCCAGACTAACTGTGATGCAGGAAAAACCACCCCACAGTAAAAATAAAATAATTATTTTTAAAAAGCTATTGATAATCTACTTGTCTGTTTAGACTTTGTTTTTTAACTTGCTTATTTCATTCAATAAATTAAAGATGACTGTTCTGTGTACCCAATACTGTGACAACAGAAGTAGGTTCTGACAACAAGAAGCAGTAATACAATTTCAGAATTTTCGCCTTTTACTGAGAGAGATCATTAAGAACAGTGGAACAAAGAAAAGTTTTCCTAAGGTTTATCAAACTTGCCTGCCTATATTGCAAGCTGGATAGTTTCAGAACAAATATTGTTCATATCTTTTCAGACATCTGTCCTAGGGTCAAGCTTTGGAACTCCCCTTTGAACACCTACTTCAAAAGAGAAATAATCTGTTTCTATTTCTTCTGCCAGAATTTTGGGTTTTTCAAATGTGTTTTGATTTATTACTTACATTACAGAACTCAAGTTGTTTTAAGGTAGATTATATAATTTAGTTCAGTTTCACTAAGTTCTATACTTCTTGGATAGTTAGACAGATGATTTATAAATTGTTGAGTGAAACAATCTGGAATGATAAGAGCAATTCTGTTGTCCAATATGATACTCATCTTCCTTCAATTTGTTCTTCATGCTTTCCAATGTATTTCTTTCAAAAAAATAGTACAACTCCAAAAAAATAATACTATGTTTATCCATTATGATAGTTTGGATTCAAAATTCGCAGTATTTTCTTCTTTGGTCCTGGAAAAGTTGTCCCAAAAGGTTTAAGCTGCCTAAAGAGCTCTGCAGAGGCAGGATGAATCCAAAGAACAGAATTATTGATAGTTTTCTATTAGTCACTAGTGACCAAAACAGTCCAGGGTCCAGTAATGAACTTAAGTATTGCATGTTTGATGGTTGTACACAATCCAGCCACACCTGAAATCACTGCATCCCTGTGTTAAAACTGTGAATAAATGTACCTCTATTTGCCAGTTAAGCTGCTTTACAAAAAAAGGTGTTGTTTTAACATTCATCTTGAAACAATATAAACGTATATTCTCTTGCTTCTGCCAGAACAACTATTTCTACAATCAAAGGGACAGTTGGATTCAGGAACCCAGCTGGCTGGAAGCAAATTATTTTTTGTTTCCTTAGGTATCAGCTGAATTGGCTGCCTGATTGTACTGTTGCCTAAAATGGTTTGGGAGAAAAAAACTCCAGCCAAATTAGGTAGAGGTAAGATAAGGAATAAAATAGTTTTAATTAGCTCTCCTTTAGGAAATACTAAGTTCCGCGCGCTCCCTGCTAGCTTCCCCCAATCACAGGTGTTACAGTTTTATAATGATTTCTACCCAATCCCATTAGTCCACGATTAAGTTCTGCCCCCCGCACGCCTCCTGGGAGATTTGGGTCTGGGGTCTTTTTGGGACCCCCTCTTCCTCATCTTCATCTTCCTCAGAGCACGTGTTGTTCTTGGAGGTTCTC
>VYXB01002797.1:103736-117584 GCA_013397135.1 Pachyramphus minor
AGTTTAAGGCATCATACTGACCATGCACCATCATGATCTCCAATGCTGCAGTGCAAGATCTGTGATGCGAAAGCAAGTGTGGAGCAAATAGTAAGGCTGACTCTGATAGAATTAGTGACACATAAGATAAACTGTACCATTAAGAACCTGAACTCCCAACCTGTGTGAGCTGTAAATGTTAGTTATCAATCTTTTGAAATTATGTAAAGATGGATAGGCTAGCCCTTGAATATCAGTTCACATATTGGTTAGTGCTAGCACTGGTAGAAACAAAACACACAAAAAGAAAAAAGAGTTTGTTCTGAAATTAAGGGAATGAAAATTTTCTGTTGAGAAACATAGTATCTAGCCAAAGATTTACTGCCTCAGCTTAATAGAGAAATCAGTTCTGGAATAGAGCTCTACTTTCTCACCTAAGAGACTCTTTTGGGGCAGTATCCCTAACAACTCCTTTGTGATGACAATACAGAGTTGCTCTTCCTGCTAAGTAATAAGAACTTCAAAACCACTAATTCATTTTCACTCCAGACTTACCACTCTCCCTTGTCATAAATTTAAAAAGTATTCAAAAAATATCACAACTGCTCCCTTCCTCCCTGTAAGAATACTGCTATACTATTAAGTAAATGATAGTAACAGATCGTTTATAGTTTCTAAAACCAGAAACTAAAGTCTCTTGAATTACTAACTACAGAGCAGTTTTCAAATGTTTTCCTTCTAGTTTAGTGTTTGTATAACTGAAGTAACAGTTTACATCTACTTTAAATCCTAATAAGGATCTTGATTTAAACCTAAAGTTTAATTCTAGAATTATCTCTCATTCTATGTATGACAAAATACTCTCTTTAATAAGTGAGTCATTACACAGTCTTCTGTTTAATGTATATCTAATAAAACACACTAAAAAAAGAAAAATATATTAAGGATTTCTATTGTCATTCTTATTTTAAAAATTACATTATCATATACTTTCATCAAATTATATGCTCACTTTCTAGGCATCAAAGAATGCCATCAATGGCAAAGAGATGGGAGTTTTTAGTTTATAGGACATCAATAAGTTGCATATCAAATACAAAGCAACAAACACAGTTTATAATATGCACAATTTTATTGTAACTGGAAGTACAGAAGTACTCTATGGAGCTCCATAATTCAGTCTCAGTGTTTTTGCTGTGCAGTTCAAATGTTTTAATTGTGAATATTATCTTAATCTGCAATTCTATCACAAACCACCAATACTTTCCAATTCTCATGCAAGCTTGCAAGTATTGTAAAACTTGTTGAAGGTACATTTTCTCACTATTGGTATGTAATTAAAATTATTCCTCATCCAGTTGACACACATCAAAATAAAGCTTCTTCTGAAGGGCAGCAAGGGGTTTTAAGCTTTCCTGAAAGTACAGCAAGCACAAATCAGTAGAATCACTGAAATCTTGTTTGCCAGTGCACACTACCAGGGCCTTCAAGACCTTTGATGTATAAGACATGCTCTCGTATGAGCATAATGTTGTTAAAGCACTAAAAAAGTCTCCATAAAAATGTCTACGCTTACTTTCATTTGTGGAAAAGTTACAAGTCCATGCTCGATCATTTTAAATTTCTGTCATTGAGTGGTCCCACCTGTTTTTGAGGTCCTGGTGTACCTGATCTATATATTCATGTTCATCTGCTCCTTTTCAGTGGTTGCACCACTCTAAAGGACAAGTTTTGTCATCTCCATTTTCTCTGTCTCTTAAGCAAGCTTTGCTAGGGTCTTTTAGCAATAAAACAGAGAAAGCCATGAAACGTAAAATCAACACAAAATCCTCAAAAATATTTCCCTTCTGAAAGTCAGATCTTGGTCCTAATAATTACAAAGCCAAAGTTTTATACCTCTAGCATTTGACTTCAATGAACACACTTGAATGGTTTCCTTCTGTGATGACAAGCTTGAGCAGGCAAATTATATTAATTTCTTACAAATGCAAAGACTAAAATGATACAATGTGAATTTCTGTAAGCAGATCAGATGCCTGTGTTACTTTTCATCACCACACAGAGTACCAACAGAATCTTGTGTCTTGCTGACACTGGCAATGTGGTCATGGAGCATACATGGTCATGTTGACAAGCATGTGATTGCTTGTGATGAAATTACCGTGCTGTGAAGAAAAAAGCTATAGAACTCCTTGCTGCCACCAGCAGAGAGGAGAATGGGAGATAATTTCCTCCTCATCATTCACATATTTTTCCTCACAGCAGAAAGAAAGAGATGAAAGAACTAAGGAGCTAGTTAATCATTGACTGAAGAAAGGCAACATCACCAACAGAAAAGCACAGATACAATGTCAGGATGTTATCATAACTACTTAGTGATTCCTGTTTAATGCCATTTGACAAGAGTTTGAGGACCACTTGAGGATAGTTGCAGTGCTTGCTTCTAATCGTCTCTGCTGTGATGGTGAAGGACACTACACTTATTAAGTCTTTTCATGACAAAGGACAATATTTTCTCCAAAATCTCAGCACTGCTGCTTATTTAATGAGGAAAACCAAAATTCAGTAATAAGAGTGCTCATGTGTCCTCTCTCTTCTACAACTTTTAAAATCCCTAGCAAATATCAACCACATATTACAGAAAAACAATGATAATCTAATAAAAATGGGCGATCAGGTAGAAGACAGACATCTGATTAATGCCCTTCTGATGGAGAAGTTTCACAGTTAGCTTAACACTATTAGTTAGCTTATTTAAACCTATCTTTTCCTAAGGGAAAAATAGACTAATAAATGCCGCCTCTGTGAAAAATGGTGCCTGTCCTTTATTAAATTACTGCAAATCAAAGAAGAAGGAGCAAAATGATAGGAAACGCAGCCTTATTTGTTCTGTTGCCAACAGAACGGCTGCTCTTTTCCCTCCTACATTTCTCTTTTTTGCTTGCAGATTAAAACTCTAAAATATTTTAGCTGTGGGACACCGTATTACCAAATTCTTCCTTTTTGCATCTCCCATGGGAATTGTGGGGCCATCTTCACCAGAACTGTATAAACAATGCTAGAATCTTTCTTTTTTTTTCTTTCTAAATAGTGGCATGAAGTAGTGGAGTAACACAACCAAGTATTATGCCTCTCTACAGTGTAGGACATGTACTTCAATGGTCATATAAGCTTGTTGAAACATGTTCCAACTTGTAAAGAAGTTGTCGGTTTTTGTTTTTTGTTTCTTGTCAAGGCAACACTTCAGCATCCTACAAGAGTCCTTGCCCAGGGGTATTGCTACCCAGCAGCCCTTAGCAGGCCATCTATCTCACTGCTGACAGAGCTGAATACATGACAAATCAGCTTACACTTAAAAATGGGCTGCTGGGAGGAAGTTCCAAGGTACTTGATGAGGTGATGGGCATTCTCTCTCTTTTCCAATATATAACAGTATTCTCGTTCTTTTTTCTTATTATTATTTATTTTCTCCTATATTATTTTTCTTCGGATGTTCACAGCTTTATATTGCACAGAGAAATGCACACACACATTTATTGCGAAAGGTTCTGTTAAATATCAACCAGCTAAGCAGTGGTAAGGCTGCTAATACCTCCGTCAACCCCAAACAGCCCAGACCAGCAGCCATGGAGTGTGGAAGCACTTCCTTTCTATAGGGGGTGCTTGGGGAAGGTGGGAACATGGTGGTTATCCCTTAGCTCTGGTTATCAACTCAGCATTGTTGAGTCAGAATTAATTGTTAGCATGTTTGTGAGATATCTGCGTGGGCATTATAAAAGCTGGGCATTTTAGAGATTTTTAGGATAATTTTGGAAGATAAAAAGGATAAGATTGGTCTGAAGAAATGTAACTGGTTGAATCTGTACCTTGCTAATTTTATCTGTTTTGGTGTGTCTCCTCCTTTTAATAATGCATAGTTTTTATAGTTGGGCTGCCTACACAGTTATTTTGAGTTTTTTGGTTGTCTTGTACAGACCTCACACATTAGTGACAATTTTTCATAAATATTTTGCATATAGACAACTGTATCTACAAAGAGAAAAAGGTAATTCTCAAAAGGTAAAGTTGACTTGTAATATTCTTTTCACAACGTAATTTTCGGTTAAATTGAAAAGAAATCAAAGTAAAATTAAGAACCAGAATATCATCTGAAAATACATCATACTTTTTTCTGCAGTTTGGAGCTTTATTTTCAAAAGAGAATTGTAAGCAAAAATAGGCATATCCAAATTTTGTTCCATACTTTCAACATTATTCCAAGAAAAGTAAGTTTTGTAAATATATGCCCTGATTTTATTAGTTTCTATACCAAATATTACAAATATCCAACATGTTCTTAGGGCTGTTTGCATTCAAAGTTACAGTGAATTATCTCTTCAAATTAACATCTTGAACTTTGGTAGAAATTAACAGTTATTTTCTATTAAGGTGGCACATGAAATAGCACATTCCCCTATACTCACATACATTCTAAGGCATCACTTCAAAACATGATACAATAGTCATTATTAAATGTAGTTCTGGGCCATCCTGGCTACTTAGGCCATTGCTGCCTAATGTGAGAGAGAGCTGTGGATATGCTCCGACTCTTCTTTACAGCACATAGTTTAAAACTTGTGGATTCAAACCATGCATAAGAACATCAGTGAAGTTCCATAATAATCAGCTTATTTTTGCCCCGGTAAATGCTCAAAAAGAGTGAAACATGTCTCTAATACATTATGCTGGTTTTAAAGGTAAACCGGCATGAGAAATAAACCCAACTCAGAGGAGATTAAAAGTCAGAATGACAATTTTAATAAAAATAATATAATAAATACAATTTTATAGGTGAACAATTGATTTTAACCAACAAAACCTGGCACCCTGCGGCATGAACAGAATGGTGCTTGTCAGCCCCCACGCTGAACCCCATATAGGCCCCTCTGAGTCCAAGAAGCAAAAAAAAAAGAGAGGAGAAAAAACCTGCCAATGTCAGTGATGGTCGCAGTCCGGCTGGAAGTAGTGGTCCTAGNCGGGGACCTCCACAATGAGTGAATGGGTGTGCTGGATGTGAGGACAGGAACATCTTCTTATCTCACAGGCCTCTTAACACCCAGCTCATAGCCTGAGGGGTCAGGTGTGCTCTGGGCAGCTGCTGCAGATGGTCTATAACTTCTGGGAAATGGCATAGAGGGTGTAGAATACACAGTTTGGGTTACACCCACACAGTGATGAACTGGTACAGGTGGTTCTAACAAAGACCAGTTCATGTGCCACCTTAACAGAAAATAACTGTTAATTTCTACCAAATCTCTCCATGAATTTAGGTAACTGACAATGGACCAATTTTTTGTACTTTAGAGGCTAAGTGAGATGATCAACAATATATTTTAAACAAATATATCACAGTAAAACATGAAGTAAGTTTGATTGACATTTATTTCTGTTACTAAACCTCCAATGATAAAATAGACTTTCTGAAGCAGATAGCACTTATTTTATACTTGCAACTGCCCTTTGTAACAAGTCTAGTTTGTTACCCTGATGAACACTTTTGTTAGTTTCCTTTTTAATATTCATCAATATCAGTTAATTAAAAATATAAACTGATATTTCTACCTAACTTCTTACAATATATCTGAGACACTGCTCTTTGATTTGATGTTTCTAATGCAGAACTTTATCTCCACTCATTAGTTAGAACCATAGAATCATAGAATCATAGAATCATGGAATCATAGAATCGATTGGGTTGGAAAAGATCTCATAGATCATCAGGTTCCAACCCTTGGTCCAACTCCAGACTGTTTACTAGATGTCCAATCTCAGTTTAAAAACCTCCAGGTGAATCCACCTCCTCCCTGGGCAGGCCATTCCAATGCCTGACCACTCTTTCTGTAAAGAATTTCTTTCTAATATCCAGCCTAAATTTCCCCTGGCAGAGCTTAAGCCTGTGCCCCCTTGTCCTATTGCTGACTGCCTGGGAGAAGAGACCAATCCCCACCTGGCTATAACTTCCCTTCAGGTAGTTCTAGAGAGTCATGAGGTCACCTCTAAGCCTCCTCTTCTCCAGACTAAACAACCCCAGCTCTCTCAGCCTCTTTCCATAGGTCTTATATTCCAGTCCCTTCACCAGTCTTGTTGCCCTTCTCTGGACCTGCTCCAGCACTTCAATATCTTTCCTGAACTGAGGGGTCCAGAACTGAACACAATACTCCAGGTGTGGCCTCACCAATGCAGAGTACAGGGGAAGGATTACTCCCTTGTCCTGCTGACCACACTATTTTTGATCCAGGCCAGGACACCATTGGCCTTCTTGGCCACCTGGGCACACTGCTGGCTCATGTTGACCTTCCTGTCAATCAGTACCCCCAGGTCCCTTTCTGCCTGGCTGCTCTCCAGCCACTCTGTCCCCAGCCTGTAGCACTGCAGGGGGTTGTTGCGGCCAAAGTGCAGGACCTGGCACTTGGACTTGTTGAACTTCATCCCATTGGAATCAGCCCAACTCTCCAATCTATCCAGATCCCTCTGCAGACCCTCCTGCCTTCCAGTAGTTGTTGCTTTATTCCCCTTTAACTATGTCTGCACTTAAATATTTGCAGTTCCCAGAATGGTTTCACAATTGTTGATAATTCTGAGAATAATCAGAATAAGGCTATGTTCTTTATCTTTAATTAAATACTTCCTTGTTGTTATGTTTTCTGGTGAGGGAACTTATTACATTTAGGATACTTGGAGATGCAGAAAACTGACTGTACCTGTTTTGGAGATGTATTTAGTATTTAGTACTACATAATAGCTCTGATCACTGTATTTCTTGAGAATTGAATGACTCTGGAAGAGGCCCCCAAAAGTTCTGTTCTACAATATTTGGATTCTATTGCCTTAGATCAGACTATGCGTTACTTTTAAAGCCAGTTCTTCACTGTTTACAGTAGAAACTTCTCTGTCTGTGCTTTGTCTGTTCTTTGTGCTGAATCAGCTTTTATTTTGAAAATAAAATACATGTATAGCAGATACATTGTTCATTTTTTCTCTTTTGCAGTTATTCTAACTTTTTAGGGAATGACCACATATTAGAGACATGACTGAGTACACAAATAAAATCCACATAACCAGTAGTATTCAGCAAAGAAAGCAAGCATTCTTTTCCTTTGTAAAAATACATTGATATATTGCATAATGACTAGATTCATCATGAACGAACAGCCTTGTCCAACAAAAATTTTTTTGTTGTTTGGCATTTAATATTTTGATTTGATCATTCCTTGTTATAGAATGGCATATTATTAGTCTGTAATAACTTCAGGAAGCTTTCACAACACACATTCAGCCAGATTTAACAACATGTGGCTTGGCACAGCTTACTTCTTAGATCTTTTTGATGTTTGTCATGCCATGCTCATTAAATTAACATTTGTTGGGAAGATCTCTGCCCCTTAGAATCCAGCTGTTTTGAGTCAACCCATCTAGGATTTAGGCAGGACTGTTCAGTCCAAAGTCCTCCAGTAGAAAAGGGTTTTTCTAGTGTTAGTGGGCAAACTGGCCATGCCATTAGCAAAAATTAATTCAGTTCCTGGGGAAAACATCCTATATACAGGTTTAAGACATATGGTTCGTAAAAAATCTTGGAAAAAGTTGTCAGACAGCACTTTGTGAGAGGGATCATACAGTTCTAATTGACTGGTAAGAATGGTTAGACACACAAAAAGTCTGTGGGTTCAAAAGAGAGATTTATGAATACTAATGAACATGCATTCTGCACTGTTTTATTCTATGGTTTTGCAGGTTAGTACAAACCTGTAATAGATTAATGTAATGATTGAGTTACTTTGCCCATCAGGCTGACAGAACAGAAGTAATTGAATGCCAGCTTCTATGCTAGCTTTCTGCATACATAGTTTCAACATTCTGATTTTAAGAGAAGCATCACACCACTTTTTTCTTACTCTTATTTCTTACAGTGATGTACTGTTAAATAAAGACATAAACTGTAAACATATATTTAAAACAATACACTCTAAAAGAAGCTGGGGGCAAGTTCTATATGTAAGAGAGTATACATACATGCATACATACATACATACATACATACATATATATATATGTATATACAACTACCCTATAAAAATCAAATTTCTACAGCAATTCAGCTCTAAAAATGTGAGAGGCATTGCTAATTGCCTGGTACCCTGTTGTAGTGTTTCAAGATCTATATTAGATCAATGCAGTCTAACTCTTAAGCCATGAGCATTTAACATTAAGTTATATACAAAAAACAAGCAAATAAATTCAATGGAGGTGAAAGCAATGTCTTATTTTCCTTCACTAGTTACTAATATTTTAGAGAAGAATGACCTGACTGTTTGGAAAGTGGATTGATTTTTGCAGTCTGGAGCCTTACATCTTCAATAAATGCAAAGATTGGCAAGTACTGCAGCATGATTCTAATAGTAGACAATGAGGTACTGCTAAACCATTTCCTGGTTGATTTTTCATTTGTATTTAAATAGAAGTGATTGATCTGACATTGCAGAAACATCAAAATTAAGTGGTTTTATTATTACATCTTTGTCAAATGTAGGTTATTGCATCCAGAACTTGAAAAACTAATGAAGCAGAAAACAAAAAAAAAAAAAAAAGAGTGTATGCTCAGACAAGCTAAATTTCTCAAGAAAATGAAATGAAGTACTGTTCCTCCCTGTAACCATGCGTACTGAATTTCATTCCTAAGAATGCATATGCTTAGCATTGGTGGAAAAATCAAAGTAGGGCAGAAAGGATTCTGCAGAAGGTCATGAAGCTGATGAAGGGTCTGGAGCCCAAGTCTTATGAGGAGTCATTGAGGGAGATGGGAGTGTTTAACATGGAGAAAACATGGCTTGGGGGTGACCTTATCTTTCTCTACAACTACCTGAGAGGAGGTTGTAGGTAGGTGGGGGTCAGTTTCTCTTCCCAGGTTACCAGTGTCACAAGAGAACACAGCCTCAAGTTGTGCCAGAGGAGGTTCAGATTGGATATGAAGGATAATTTCTTCACTAAAAGGGCAGTTAGGCATTGGAACAGGATGCCAAGAGAGGTGGTGTAATCAGCATCCCTGGAAGTATTCAAAAGGCCTGTGAATGTAGCACCTGGGGACATGGTTTAGTGGTGAACACAATGGTGTTGGACTCAATGGTCTAAGAGACATTTTCTAACCCAAGCAAATCTATGATTCTATGAAAGATAATGATAAATGTATATTCTTCTCACTTATGCACTTGTATCTGTACATCAAAGTGTACTATCCATGTATATATATGTGTGTGTGTGTGGTATTACCTCAGTTGTTTTTGTAGTATTAAAAACCACTTGAATAAAAAGCTTGGTGTACAACAGAACCTCAGAAGAAAAAGATTTCTAAACAACCAGAGCTGGTTTTGACTGTTGAATAAGAGCACTGAGTTCCATTTCCGATAGGAAATATCTTAGGCAAACTAAAAATGTTCTAGTCCTCCACACCATACTGAGAAATATAACCACCCACCAAACGCAGCAGATTACGGATTTAAGAAACTATCTCCCTTTCTTATATTGTAACTGTTACTACAAAGGATGGATGTTAATTTATGAGCTTTATAAGCCCTTGAATGAAGCAAATAATAAAACTCAGTTTCTTGGAGATGAAATGCAAATTTTGCTAAATTCCTGTGTTCCTTCAAAATTTCCAAGTCTAGTTAAAATTTTCAAATAAGCAGCTATTGATAACTTGTTGTCCAATCCAACAATAATGATTTTGTATTTTGTACACTTACAGTACCAAAACAACCAAATGAGAACTGGAAACATTGTAGTTCTTGTCTTTGATATCACCCAAACCAGCTTTATTGTTGATACACTAAAAGTGTCAGTCTTAGACCACATAAGTTGAGTCCCTCATTCTACAGAGGATACATTCTTATGTATCGGGTGTTAAACATTACAATTCTACAGTGTATCTGACACAACAGCACGGAGCATGTATCTAAATAAGTAGCAATATCTAACCTTAAGTGTCACCTAAGAAAATTCTCCAATCATAAGAATAGGAAGAGTTGCAAAATCAAACACAGAGAAACCAACAATAAGAGGTCAATTAGTGCATGCTAACACATCTGTAAAAGTAACCTGGATTTGCCCCCCTCAGGCCAATATATCTCATGACACAGCTTTAAAGTATAAGGCCAGGTACTACTTTCTGCTTGACCCCTGGTTTATTCAAACTGCTCTCACTGAAATTACCATGATTCGAAATATGGTTTTATTGTAATCATAAGTTTTATCCTCTCATATTACTCCATATACATCACCGAAACAGTGAAGTGACAATAGAATTGGTAATTTCCTTACAGTCTAAAAAAAAATCAAAGTTTAATAAAATGTTACAGTCTTATCTGTAAAAGATCCTTGTAAGAAAATGGCTAAACACATTGCTTTCATTAGTCTCAGATGCAAATGCAAGTTCTGTGTGTTTCTGCAATTTAGACCATATATATCTTGAGAAGGAATCAGAAAGCAAAGAATCCTTACCAGCTGTCTGCAGGTTTTTCAGTTCATATGACTTACTAAAACCCAGAAATCCTCTAAGAGAAAGGAGAACAGCATCTCATTTTCTATGACATTTGTTCTCTTAGCCTGATAACTAATGTCCCTCTCTGGTACTCTCTACCTAAAGCCATTCCCCCTTGTCTTATGATGCCCTTGTGAGAAGTCCATCTCCAGCTCTCTCGCAGCCTCTCTTCAGGTACTGGAAGGCTTCTGTAAGGTTTCCCTGGAGGCTTCTCTTCTCCAGGCTCTTCACCAACCCCAATGAACACCACCAGGCCTCCACTTGGATATTGACTACAACTCTTTGAATGCAACCATCTAGACAATTCCTTATTAACCAAGTGGTCCACCCATCCAATCCAGTTTAGGTTGTCATGTGGGACAGTATCCAAAGTTTTGCACAAGTCCAGGTGAATTATGTAATTTGCTCTTCACTTATTCACTAATGCTATAAACCTGTTGTAGAAGGTCAACTAATTTTTCAGGCACAAATTGCTGTAAGTGAAGACATGGTGGCTGTCAGCAATCAGTTTTCCATGTGCCCTAGTATACTTTTAAGAAGGATTTGCTCCATGGTCTTGTTGGGCACTGAAGTGAGACTGAGCAGCCTAGTTCTCTGGGTTTTCCTTATTTCCTCTTTTAAAAATGAGGTTTATGTTTACCCTTTTCCTGTCAGTCAGAACTTCATTGGATCACGATGACTTTTCAAAAATGACAGGTAGTGGCTTAGGCACTTCGTCAGCTGGTTCCCTCAGGACCTGTGGATGCACCTCATCAGGTGCCATAGACTTATGCACCTTCAGTTTCCCTAGATGTTATTGAACGTGATGTTCTCCTGCAACGGGGGGTTCTTCACTCTACTTGAGCCTGCCTTTGCCCTTTGTGACTTAAGCAGTGTGGTTGGAGCACTCACCAGTAAAGGCTGAGGAAAAACGGTCTTTAAGTATCTCAGTTTCCTCCATGTCCCAGGACTGCTATTTTCTTCTGAAGAGGGGCCACATTTTCCCTACACTTCCTTTTACTACTGCTATACCTGTAGAAGCTTTTCTTTCTGCCCTTGAAGTCCCTGGCTTCCACCATTTGTAGGCTTCTCTTTTTTGTTTGTTCAGGACCTCCTTGCTTCTTATCCAGAAATTCATCCATGCAGGCCTCCTGTGGTTTTGCCTGAGTTCCTCTTTGTTGGAATGTATCACTTAAGAGCTTGGAAGAGGTGATCCTTGGCTGTTAAGTAGCTTTCTTTCACTCCTCTTCCCTCCAGGGCTTTATCCCATGGTGTTTATGAAGCAGATCTCTGAAGATGCCAACTCAGGTTTCCTGCAATTCGTTGCCATGAACCTGCTGTGCTTCCCCCTCATTGCCCCAGGGATCTTGAACTACACCATTTCATGATCACTACATCCCAGGCTGACCTTGAGCTTCGTACTCCCCTCTAGCTCCTTCTTGTTGGTGGGAACAAGGTCCAGCATAGCACCTCTCCTTGTTGGCTCTTTTATCAATTAGAGAAGGAAGGACTCATCAGCACATTTCAGGAACTTCTTGTTCCTCCAAGAGATCATAGAATCATAGAATCAGATGGGTTGGAAAGGACCTGTGAGATCATCTTGATCTACTACCACTGCAGTTACTAGACCACGGCACTAAGTGCCACATCCAGTCTGTTCTTGAATGCTTCCAGGGACAGAAAATCCACCATCTCCCTGGGCAGTGCATTCCAGTGCCTGATTACCCTCTCTGTAAAGAATTTCCTCCTAATATCTAACCTAAACCTCCCCTGGCAGAGCTTGAGACTGTGGCCTCTTGTCTTACTGTTGGTTGCCTGGGAGAAGAGAGCAACGCCCACCTGGCTACAACCTCCTTTCAGGGAGTTGTAGAGAGTGATGAGGTCTCCCCTGAGCCTTCTCTTCTCCAGCCTAAACAAAAGATGTTGGGTCCCATGAGGACCAGGGCTTGTAAATATGAGTCTGCTCCTGTCTGTCTATGGAGGGATTTGTCTGCTTGGTCTTCCTGGATGGGAGGCTGCAGCAGACCCCCACTGTAATGTCACCTATCCCTGCCCTCCTTCAATCCTGACCCATAAGCTTTTGTTCAGCTCCTCATTCATCATCCTCATCCATCCATGCACTCTAACAGGACAAGACATTTTTTGCATAGAGGCATTTGAGTTGCAAACCCACCTACTGGCTGGAGTGGCTGGATTTCCTTTGTGCTGCCCTTAGGTGTTCTCCTGCTGACCTGTGATCTCTCTCCAGGCCCTGGGCATCTCTTGCTGGCTCTGGCATCAAGGTGATATGACTCGGATAGCCTGAGGTTCTCCTTCCCTTGGAAACCACAGCAGATCTTAATGCCGATACCCAGTGACTGCAGCAGTCTTGTAAGGCCCTTCAAAGGTAGAATCCAACATTTTGTCCAGTGGGAGAGATGGAAGGAGAAGTTATGAATAATCAAATGCTCAAGTGTGTTCTGTAAGATACTGGAAGAAGCTCCACCCATGGAAAAACTTGGGAATTATATAAGCCTCTTGGCTCCTGTGAAGGTCTATTGAAATTATTGGCCTAATTTTTGTGTACTATTAAAGTTTCAACAGCTTATTTTTTTGCGGTGGGGGCTGCAGCAAGGATGACTTCAATGTAAAAAGGAAGTAAAGTAGTGATGCTAACGCGTACATCCTGACTTTATGTCATAGGGGTATGTCTCAATGACAGTCATTAAAAAAAAGCACAGAGTGGTAGAATGTGTTTCCAGGATGTGCTCAAAATATTGGCCAGGAGCAGACACCAGGCACGAACGTTTTCCAAATCTAGCAGATTAAATCTGTAAGAACTAGAAGCTAAAACGGAGAAGTGGCACAAACTGAACAGCTAGCCCTGAACTGGCCCATTCCACCAGTGACCCATTCCTGCAGGAACACGCGGTGCTTTCCATGAAGCATTCCATGCATACGTGGAAAAGCCTGACCCAAACCGGAGATCGTCAGCGGCTCACAAACGTGCCCGATGTTCCACGGGCAACCGGTATCCTGTGGAAAGGTACGACGGGGGTTTTGCTAAACAACGCGGATGCGGGGCGTCGTTATGCCCCTCTCTTCCTTCTTCCCCCGGGCCGTCGCAAGGCCTGGGCAGCACGGCGGAGTCCCACGGCATCCCTCCCGCTTCCTCGCACAGCCTCCCCACTTCCCGCGGCCGAGGCTGCCACACAACGACCGCCGACGGGGCGGTGGCGGGACCCGCGACATCGGTGCGCGGCGCCTCCGAGCGGCCGCGCCGCCGTCGGGAGGAGGCAGCTCTGGGCTGGCCCCACCGCGCCGAGCCAGAGGTGGGCAGC
>VYXB01002797.1:118559-141916 GCA_013397135.1 Pachyramphus minor
TAGGTTTAGGGAAATGCTGACTTCGCTGTTGCTTTCCGTTCCGCTAAGCCTTACTTTGGAGCCGTAACCGGCTGACCCGGCTGCGCCGCGTGGTTCAAAGACGCAGCTCTTCACTGTCCTCCGTTGTCTGCGTGAGGCAGAAATTCAAAAACGGTGCATCGCTGTTGTGTTCTGATAAGGAGTGTTTGACCGTGACAAGAAACATATATTTCAGAGAGGGCATGGTATGCTGTGCAGAATGGCAGAATACTGCCGGATATAAACATCTGTGCGTTCTTATAGTAGTGGACAAAAAAAAAAAAAAAAAACCCAGAAAATCAAATTATAACCTGTTTGTACTTGCAGGGTACTTATTTTTGTTGCAAACAAAACAAATGAAATTTTTTTCTAGTACTGAAATGAGACTTCAAGTGAATAGAACTCCAAAAGCTTATATAAAAAGTAACAGTTATCTCTTGGTTAGAACCACTATTGTTTCATTTAATGCAAAAGTAATTACTGATACAGTTTTGTTAATGGTAAAGATAAAAAAACTTTAGTTAAATGTAAAGAAAGGAAGCAGATCTGTTCTGCCCTTATTCCTTCAAGTTACAGTTCAGAGGTCAGCCACTAGTTTTTGTAGGAACGAGGAGAAAGGAAAGAAGCTTAGGAGATGGAAGAATGAAAGACAAGGCTGGCTACAACAGCTGTGTCTGTTGAAAACGTAACTCCAGCAGGCAAATAATGCCACGTGTTACACTTGTAACAGCTAAGTACAAGTGCTACTGTGGTGATACGGTCAGTAACTTATGTAAAGAAATCACTTAATGTGTCGTTATTTCACCAGTTGAGTTTAATCCAAGTGAAGTAAAGAACTGGAAAGGTCATCCACTGTGGTTTTTTTTCTTTCTTTCTTTTTTGTTTGGTTGGTGGTGTTGTGTTTTTTTGTTGTTTGTTTTTTTTGTTTTGTTTTGTTTTTTTTTTTTTTAAATATTAGATTTTGGTGTGAAATACTTGAATGAAAAAGGAAGACTTATTAGACATGTTTTGTCTTCCGTTTTTGTCTTGCAGTTGAAGTTCCTGTCTGTATCCTACAATGGTCTGAGGTGTAATGTGGGCTTTTTTCTTGTGAGGAAAGGTTTGGGACCTTAATCTGGTTTTAGGCCTCTTCCTTCTACGTGATCGAGTTAGAGACCAACATTTCTCCTTCCATCCTCCTCCTTTCTCTCAGTCTTCTAGAAGAGTCTGCCAGTGTTCACTCTTTTTGTCTTTTCCATGTCTAAATTTCTTTGAGACTTCTTATTCTTACTGGAGAATCTTCTGCCTATCATTAGTCCTTCCTTTGGGTGAACAGTTACCTTTTCCTTTCAGGAAGTTAAAGGTGAAATTGACATTATTTTGTAATTTGCTTTTGCTACTCATCTGATAGAATTTTTTCACTTTGTTGTACCTATGAAACCTCTGACATCTGGCAAATGCTTTCAGAGTCTTATAATATCAGCTTAAAATAAATTCAAAAGATGAAAAGTGGGATTGAAACCTCCAGAAATATTTGAAAGAAACAGCTTCAATACTATTACCTCAGATGACTATTTGTGTCTGTGCAGGGTTGCCAAAGCTCAGAGTACTGTAAGTGAAACTAACCACAGATGTAAAATCTTTGGGCTGTTTTTGTTTGTGAAAAACTATGGCAGCAGTTTGTAGATTTAAGAAGGCATTCTGTCTTCTGATAACAAAGGTCAGTATTTTTTGGCTTAGAAAGAGGAAGCAAGCCTTTTTTTCCCCCCCCCCAGATGTTACTGGTTTGATTTATTTCATACTTCTTTCTGTTCTGGCAATGTGCTGATTTTTCAGCTTTGCTGTTCCTCTGTCCAGTTCTGGTAACAAGATGTGTTTCATGTCCCGGAAGTTGCACATTGATTAGTGTCTTTTTCCTGACCTACACTGAGCTTACACTAAGCTCAGAGAAAAGAAGTGGATACTTCTGGAAGGAGCATCCTGTTTAGCTTATAAGCATTTGCCATCTGAGTATTCTGTTTGATTTCTGCCAGGATTAGGGGTGGGATTTTTCAGCTGGTAATGCCTGTTAGTCTGTATTCACCTCAAGTGTCATTCACCTAGTGCCAGTAGTAAAATAAATTATTGGAATTGTTGCTTCTTTTTCATTTCCATGTTTTCTTTCAGACAAGGTGCCTTGTCTTGGCATGGTCTCAAGGTAGTTTGCTCAGACTCAGTCTTGTGAACCTGTCTTCTTTCAGGCTTATCCGTGTAGGTCAGTGTAGTCAAGAGCTGTCCTTACAGAACTTGCTTAACACTTTCAGAGTTCAGGTGGTTGTTCAAGGATGCCAACAGAAACGTATTGCAGAAATAATTTTTGGGCAGGATCTCCCAAGATGGGTGAATATCTCTAGGCAGATGGCTTTATGTGCTCTCTAACGAAATGATTTTCGCTGCTGTGCTAAACAGAACCTGTGGTCAGGCTTTGGACACAGCAGTGACATTGTGTCTTTCTCAGTGTTTGGATCGCAAAAGCTGGCATCAGTAGTCCGTTCTACAAAATTCACACCTCTGTGGTAAGGTGGCAATAGGGGCAACTATAATAGAACTTGAGGTAGAGTGATTTATAGCCTTGTCATCATTGGTGGTGCATTGAAATCATAATACCAGAAGATCTCTATGTTGCCATACAATGCAAGTCCCTGTCAATTCAGGGAAGAATAGGCACTTGTAATATATGGAGATCAGACTTACAGACTTACTAACCTCTCCTTTGTAATTCCTGCATGTATCTTCGTGAATCCTGCCTCTTTGTCTGGCATGTATTATTTTTAGGATGGCCATATCACAAGCTCTGTCTTTCTGAGCCTGTTCTTAGCCGTAGGATTCTCCTGTCTGAGGACATGTCTCAGAATATGATGTGTCCCAGTGTCCTGTCTCAGGCTTTGAACCATGTTACAACATTGCACAGGGACAAGCTCAAGGTGCAGGAATGGCCTTAGGTGCATTTTTAGTTTATTATTGTACCCGTTGTCAGTAGAGATCATTGTGTAAGATTCTTCTAGTGGAATATAGTTGAACAAATAGTTGACTGTATTGGTTTTGTCTGCAACAATACAGGATTTTCTGAGAAATCTTGTGTGACTGTAGAATAGAGCAAGGTTCAAAGTGGTACTTAGTCCTGTGACATCTTTTGTGCAGCAAGGGTCAGTTACAAGTGATTTGTGGGCCAAATTGATAACTGCTAAGTGAAAACTACATTCAATTCAAGTCCATCAGCAGCTTATATTGAGGAACTTGTGCACCTGTATACAGAGGAGTGCCAAATACTGGTAGGCCCATATTGATCTATTCTGGATTTTGGACTCAAATAGAAAAAAAAAAATCATTAGCATAATGGCTTGTTTTCTCAACTAACTTTACCTTGACTTAGAACAGATCCATGAAAACTGTTGAGATCCATGAAAGCTATTTATTTACAGAAGGCTGTGAAATATTTCTTTTGATTCTACATTTGCACCTTAGCATGCATGACATATGTTAAAAGTCCAACTGAAAAAACAAAATTAAGTAGAGGATTTGTAAGAGTGTCTTGCTTTAGAAATATATGGTCTTTTTAACATGGAAGTTAATTTTGAGTTAATTTTATGGTTGAGCGAGGTGAAACGGCAACACATTGCAGCATCCTCTGTCACTACATGATAGGTGATGCTTTGAACTTGAACTTTTTCCTCTAACTACTTTCACTTCACTTGGTTTAGCTTTTATGGGATGTATCTCCCCCCTGCTTGTAAGATTGTTTCTGGATATACATTTTTGAAAGTCGAGTCTGCCGTTATTCTGGTAGATAACTGGTAGGTACCAAGTGATTGCTTTAATTTATCTTTGTTTTTTCTTTAAACTTTATTAAAAGTTGAAGCACAAACATACTGCTTACCATTTTCTTTTTTTAAGCAATTGTTATTTGAAGATCCCTCTCTTTGCCCCCTCTGTGTTTTCTTCACCACCTCCCTCTTTGACTGGTGTTATTTGAAGCTTACTCTGATCTCATGTGTGCTAACTGCTTTTATGGGCTCACTAATTGCACTGCATCGAACTGTGGTGATTGAGTACAGTNTTTTTTGGTTTTCTTTGTTTGCAGTGTCCTTCCAGCAAAGCGTGAAGTATCCTGCCTCTTGGTGGTACCGATAAAGCTTCTTTACTGGAATCATGCTTTCAAGGCATCTACACAGTGTGTCAAATACTTCCAACATAAATTGCACAAGCAGTGATTGTTGCAGTGTGAGGTGTTATTTCATCTGAACTTGCCAATAATTTGACAGTAGTACCACTTGGCCAAAACATGAATCATGGAAGGGTGGAGCAGTAATAGCAGGAAATAAAGACCAAACACATGGCAGAAACACCAGCAGCTCTTTGATTTATGTGTTGAACAAAGGCACCTTGTGAACTTTATTCTGGAGTGCTGGAGAGGTAGCACTTCCCCTACTTAAAGAAGCTCTGCCTGTAGTCAGCCCTCTGTAGCTGCAGTGTATCAGCTGATGCTTGGTAGGTGCCTTGCCATAGTGAAGTAACTGAAATCAGTGGCTTATATGGACACATTTTGAAGCTGCATGTTCAGAGTAGTTGATGTGTTTTCATGAGCTTGTTTGAGAGCTTTCCAGTCAATGTTGTGTAACACAGAACAGGACTTGTTTGCAAAAGTATTGGAAGCATTGTGAGCAGGCCTTTAGGAAATGTTTGTTTTACTCTAAAATGTGAATAGTGATCATTAAGGTTATGCCTCATTATGCATCATTTTGAAATTGTTACTTCTTGACTTTTGGGCACTAAGAAATTGTAGGCACAGTGACTTTTACTATCATTCTTATGAGTTTCACATCTGAGGAGACTGAATGTTGAGTGAAAAAATCCAGACAAGGGATCATCATTTTCCTGGATTTGAAACATGTTGACTGATTTTAGAAACAAACAAACAAAACCCTTAGTAAGTTCACAATCTAAAAGCCTTTGAATGTCACATAAATGATCTTGAGTGCAAAATAATTGAAATTTAAGATTACTTGAGCTTGTAGTACATTGCAAAGGAGGAGCTGCTGTCTTTGTGAACATAATTACAGGTCAGTAACAATTCTTTGTTTTCCTAATGTTCACAGTGCGTTTTAGTTTCTTCCACGTTTTTTGTAAGTTCTGGCTAAGCAGCAGTCAAGCAGAAGCTAATAGCCTCCGTCAATTACAGTCTTTGAATCTGGTGCAAAATGTTGAGCAAAATGTATTTTACAGAGTAGTAACACTAACTATAATTAAGCAGTTCCTTCTGCTACCTAGAATCAATGCCTAACTTAACTGTGTAAACTATAACTGTATAAACTAAACGGAGAGAGGTTTTCTAGTTTATTCTTACTTTGAGTTTTTATTTTTCTAATATGTTATTTTGAGTTTTGATTTGTTCAAAAGAAAATAAGCGTTATTAAAATGCTCATACTCCTAATGGCATGTAAGCTGTGCTTCAGTCTTGTACTGCTAGCCATAGGTAGGAAGGGAAATCAAAAAGGAAAATGAAACTGAAATGTATCAGTCACAGTGGACATTTTTCAGTTTAACTGACTTTAAACTGAGTATTTCTAGATTTCTCTCCATCTCCCTTTCTTTTCTTCTTGCCTTCAGATCACTGATGCTGGTGTCAAAAAGTAATCCCTAACAGCATGCCTTGTATTTGTCTCTGTAAATTACATGAAACTTAAATCTAGTATAATAGTACATTAAGCATTCCTGTTATTGCCGCCTCTGGTAAAGCAAAATGTGGAAGTCCATTAACTTTTTAAAATCTGTCTGTCAGACTGTTGCATTTTTGAATCAGAACTTTCCTAATTTTTTAAAGAGAACAGACTTTTGTTTTGTATTTACTGAATTCAGAAGAATTCCAGTGACTTTATAAAGTGAGCTTCTTTTGAATAATACTTTAGAGGTAGGAAATTACTAGTAGGATTAGTTAGGTACTTTTCATTGTCACAAATGCACATATGCCTTCTCCCCAGATCAGTAAAGTCTTCAGACCTTGGATTGTCCTTTTTACTGGTGCATTGTGTTCTATATCCTACCTTGCAGAGTGAATACATGCTGAAACAGTGTGTTCAAGTATTAAGTTTTGATGCTACACCAGATTGCATTTTTGGCTTTTGTCTGCTTGTTTTTTCTATGCAGAAGATGACCATTTAATTCTGTATTTAGTATGTTTTGTTCACTGAACAGTGCTCTGATAGTGAATGCTTCCTTGTCTTACTATCTTGATATGCTGTCATCTCTTCAGAGGTTTATATCAAGATTTTACCAAAGTTAGTACCTGATTTCCAAAGATGTACCTGCATATAGTAATTGACAAGACTGGTGCAGAAAACTGTTAAGGTGACTGCCATTCAGTGCAGCCAGAGTCCAGTTTTCTCACTGCTTGCTGTAGTAAATGTGTATAGGCAAAGATCTTGAATTCCACATCCTTTGGAGAGCTCCGTTCATTGCGGTACACCGCTTTCTTCACCACACTTCGTTGGTGCACCAGAGTCTATTATATAGGACACTGCCAGCTCCTTTGTGGTCTCCTGCTTGTTCATGTGGGTGAGAAAGAAAATGGGCTCTTTCTGGTTTTGAACCAAACACTAGGTGGTTGCTGGCTGAATCTGGATACAAATAACCAAATTCCAGCTGATGTAACATCAGAAGTTTCTAATGCAGATTCCTTCTCTGCCAGCCTGTTTCTATAAGATGATCTCATCCGTGTGCCTGTCATACTCCCTCTTCAATTATTTGAGCTAGCTGTCTTTTTCCTGAGGAAATGATCATCAGTGTGGCCTGTTGGAAGTTACTGCATTTAGAGAAGGAGTGAGCATTCACCAGGAAATGAAAGTTGCAACTAATATCTTTTTTACAATGTACAATGTTTACGTAGGAGAAACTCTCCACTCTCCACTTTGCTGGAATAAAACATCGTGGTCTCTCTGTGTGCCGGTGGGCTTACCTGCTTGTGCTGGGTGGCAGCATGCTCCTTTCTGGAGAGTCCTTGCAGCAGGTCAGACTGGCATCAGAAGCAAACAGAGAAGGACAAGCAGAGGGCAGTGGGAAAGCAGACTGCTTTGGAGTATTTGGGGCATGAAAACCACTAAAGGGTTTAGACTGACTGAAGCATAAGGGACTGTTTATGTAGCTGGTTCACGTGGTGGTAATGGCAGGTTTGTCAGTGCAGCTAACAGGTTTGGACAGTTTTTTTTCCAAGTGGGAGGAGGGTGTGCTGATCTGTGCTGCCCTCACATGGAAGGATTTTGTTGGATAAGTTTAGTTCTGTGTAACCACAGTGTGTTGGCTTGTGTGATGCCATTCTTGTACCAGTGCAACTGTAGCTACTTTAAGCACTATTGGATTTGTTGGTACTTTGCACTTCTTGTAGTAATACTTCTTTTGCTGTGAAGTAGCAGGAGGATTGCCTTTCTTGCTTTTTAATAAAATCTTTATTTGCACACTCATCAGTGTTAAAAGGCAGAGAAATGAAAAAAAGAATCTTACACCAAAGTTTTTATAAACTTATTAACTGGTTGTGTAGGCCAAGTGATTCACATAACTTTACATTTATTTTCCTTGTATTAAAACAAGTGTGTAGATTAATGGAACATCCTTTAATGTTGTTCATTTGGACTAGAACACAGATGGCATACCTCCAATTTTCATTGTAATTAGGCATTTCTCAAAGTCTTGGATCAGGATTCCTTCTTTTATGAGAAGACTTCATGCTGTAAACTCAGGGGTAGGTCTGCTAATATTTATGAATTGTGCAGCTAGCCCAACTTTTGCTATCCAGTATCTACAAAACCATGTAGAAAATAAAATTTCAGATGGTACTGGTTAAGTTAAAATTGGTACGTGTCTGCTCAGGGGGAAAAAAAACACATGGAAAAATTGAAAGCTTAATTTAAAACAAAACACTGGAGTATGGTTTTAGTAATGGAGAGGATCTGCATGTTTTATATTTTAATTAGACATATTTAGTGTCCCCTGTAACATGCTTCTAATCTGTTTTACTAGTAAGTCAACATCTGTTACTAACAATTAATAAGATGAAAGAGCTTTAGACTAACTTCACTGTTTGGTACTGTTTGGCCTTGACATTTGAAGTAAGTCATTTGCCTTCCTCTAAAAATGTTGAAACTGAATTTATTTTCATGTGTTAAATTTGTTTTGAAGAGTTACAACATTTTCCATGTTTAGCTCATAGTTTAAAATCCTTGTACTCTTGAATAGGTGATATCTATTTAACATGAGTAAGGTGAAAAGGTTACTAGGTGCAATGGAAATAGACCTAGCTTTTGCATAATTTGAATCCATGTGACATTTTAACCTTGAGAATGAATTCCTGATGTTAATTATTTTCATGCTGAATGAAGGCTGGAATCTATTTCAAGTCTGTGACACTGTTGTTTCTTAAAGTAAATTCTCATGGATGTGGCATTTCACAACAAAACTGAAAATATTTTGATGTTCTCAAAAATTTGGTTGCCTGTCTGTTTTAACTTGGGTAGTGCATGAGGTCTTATTTACATATTCTTAGCTATAGCTTTTTATTTCATGTTTAGCGTTCAAGTTGAGTTAGTTCATGGCATGTTTAAATGCTTTCAAAGAGAGACATGATGTATTTCATAGTCTTCAGAGAAGAAAGCAGGATTTTCTGTATTAATGTCCTCTGTTAAATTCCACATTGGGAGGTCTTTGTACAGATTTCTTTCTCCAAATAACAGATGATCTACCTCAAAAGTAATAGACTCCTGAAAATCAATGGCCTAAGTAGGCTTGAACTCTGCAGCTGGATTATTGCTGAATATATGGACAACATATGAAGTTGTTGTTGCTTGAAGGTCATCTGGGAACAAATTACTATTTTTAAGCAGGGAACCTGGTTTACAAAGAAACTGGTAGAACCTGTTACAGATATTTGAAGGTTTAAAGCGTAGCAAGTTAAATGAAAGGTCTGTCTAAAGATATGAAATGTGACATGACCTCCAAATCAGAAGTTCATATCTGTCTCTTAGAGGTGAGCAGTGTATGACAATGGGAGGATAAATCTAAACATATATTCAGTGAGGTTTTAAAATATTTTTTGTTCCTCCCCCCATGTCTGTTATTGTGCTGGAGAGACTATAATTAGTTAGATGATATTAGTAAGATTGGTGGTCTTTTATATGACAAGGTAGTTGAAAAGCTATTTCTAAGCAATATAAATATCTTTTTGTTTAAGAAAGGTAAAATATTTCTACATCATACACGAATGAGAATATAAATTTTAATCATGTGTCTGATTTCATAGTTGTATAGGCAGTGTATATAGTGGTGGGATAGGTATGAACAGTGTTTGAGCTGCACACTTGGCAACTTTGACCTGTAGTCACGTGCAATGGTGCAGGTAATACTTTGTATAGGTGGCAGCTGTACTGTAGCTTGCTAGGAATCTAAAGATCAGAGCCCATGTTGGGCAACCTGTAAAGCCCCTCTCAAGTATTGTTTTATGTGTTATTTTCCAAGTGAGTGGCATAATAGGCTATTAGTTTTCTTTGTAGAGAAACCTTTCATATATCCTAAACATTGTTGCAATGAAAACACTGATTTTACACAGAAATGTGCACACAGTATCTAGTATTTGAAAGATTTCCATCTGGTTGTTTCTTTTGTGCCACCAGGGGGCATGGGACTACAGTCTGTTCGTTTTTGGGTGTTATTTATTTTTCTTTCCAGTATTCCATCTGCATATTAATTTCTTCTTGCTTTCGGTTCATCCATTTTATACATTTGTAGCATTTATCTTTAAACTATTGGGATTCTAGGGTGTTGGCCCTACATCTCAATTAGCTTAATCTGGTTCTGTTGTCAAAATATATTTTTCTGTTTTGGGAAAGCAATAGCTGTCTGACTGTGTTGCATTTTAAAATCTTTGTTTGTTTTCAAGATGTGTCAATCTAAGAAAAAAACAACCAATCAAACAAAAAGCAACAAAGCAGCAGGCCAGCACTTCACAAAGCCCAAAAAACGAGGGGACAAATTTACAAACATGTTTAAAAAAAAAAAAAAAATTTTCTGCAAAATTACAGAGAACTTTCATAAAAGGATGAATTAAAAGTAGAATTATTCTAATGGTAGAATTATAGCAATGACAGTTTCGAATCCAAAAGGCTGATTGGTATCCTGTGCTAAGGGGTGTTTTTTTATTCCTGCAGGCTTCTCAAGGTGAGCAGAATTTAAAAGAATGTACACATCAATTTAGAAAGGGGGCTTAATCCTTTGCAAACTACAGTTGCTGAGAAGGAAAATGCAAAGTGAATTATTGTTAAAAGGGAAAAAAGTGTCATGTACAGATGTTGTTTCTAATATTATACAGTAGTCCTAAGAAAATAAGGCATTGGTGCTAGGAAAAAGTTATCAAAATCATAAGTGACAGAGTAGCTGTCTACTGAATCAGTGTTATTTGTGTTGAATATAATTGTAAGATATAGATGCCTGAATCTGTAGAAGGTTTTGTTTTAACAACAGCTGCTTGCAAAAATGCCTAATCATACATTGTATATTTTGGGAGGTGACCACAACTTTAATAATAGGAAGTGACTGAGGTTTTTTTTTTAATCTCTTATAATTTCTTGTTATGTTAAAATCATTCAAAGGAAATAAAGAAATTACTGTTAAGATGAAAATCATGTTCAATAATGTTAAATAATTTGGCCTTTTGTAATTCTGTAAAAGCTAGCTCATTCATGCCTGAAAAAAGGCATACCTCAAATAATTTGCAAGGAGTGGCTACTGCATGAGAGGGCAGTAGCATTTGGAGGTATCTTGTTTGGCTATGCTCCCTCCTGTATTCTAACAATACAGTGATTAGGTGCTGCTAAATTGCTGTGTAGAATCTGTCTCTTCTTCCAAGTTGCTTTGGGAAATGTGCTGGCTTTCAATTCACACTGATGTTGTTCTGCAACCTTCCTATGGGAGTGCGCACTAGAATTATCTACAAAATCCTGTTTTTTAATCAGATGACCTTCTGACTTAAAATGCTATTAGCTTGATCTCTCTTCTACAGGATTTTCTTGATGTTTGTAATGGTCTAATTATAGAGATTATTCCTCTGATCAGACTGTTAGGGGATCTTTTACCCCCATTAAATGCTTTTGTTTACTTCTCTCTAACTTTCACTGAAAGTAAGAAACTTGGTATTTATTGAAATACTGTTTTACGTGTACAGGAAAACCCTAAAATGTTTGCATCCTGTTAATCCCATCACGATGTGACTGACTGTAAAAATTGTTTGATGTTAAATGAAAAGATCAGATTTTTGTAAATCTCTGACAGATGTGAAAGAAGTTGAAGTAGGTATAATTGCTTCTTGAAACAGTGTGACTTTAAAGAGTATCTTCATATCACTGATTAAATCTTGTGCTGTGAATTCAAGTTCATAAAGGAAAATGTATCTTTTGCTCTTTTGCCTTATACTTGAAAGGGGAAGTTTCATATGTTGGGTCAATTCCTTAATAGTTTGTCTTTATATAAGATAAATATATTTTGGAAATTTTTATGCGATCACATGCTGTTGTCGAATTAAATTTTGTTTAACTCTGTCAAGGATTTGTCAGAGAAATAATTAAACTTTCCTTTTTTTTTCTTCCCTCCCTAGGGCCAGCTTTCAATATTGCAAGAAAAAATAGATCATTTAGAACGCCTGTTGGCAGAAAATAATGAGATTATTTCCAATATACGAGATTCTGTGATCAATCTGAGTGAATCAGTTAAAGATGGTCAAAAAAATCCAGAGGCCATAAACTTCAGTCAAGGATCTGTGTCTGAGCTCTTTCCTTCTGCTTCAGTTTTGTTTGCCATTGATTCTGAGGATTGCTTGTTTGCTTCAAAAAGTGGAAGTCATGGTTCAGATGTACAGGTAAGAAGCACATCTTTGTCTTATTCTGCTGGAGTCCCAGCTGCCATTACGTTTTGATTCTGAAAATGTCAAAATTACAGCTGAAAGCTTGGTTCTAAGCTCCTAATCTAAGACATAATAGAGTTGTTCAAGT
Organism: Pachyramphus minor; assembly: GCA_013397135.1. Taxonomy (NCBI): domain Eukaryota; kingdom Metazoa; phylum Chordata; class Aves; order Passeriformes; family Tyrannidae; genus Pachyramphus; species Pachyramphus minor. The sequence continues at coordinate 130,622 of VYXB01002797.1, forward strand.
GAATGTTGTATTTAATGTTATGAAACTTCCTTTTTCACCTTTTTAAAAAACTGTCTAGAAATTGATTAGTGGTTATTAAGAGCCAACGTTTGAGATAGTTTAAAATTCTTAAAGAAATTCAAACAAAGTGATTATACACAGATTATTGTCCCATCTGTTCTTTGGAAATAATTTATTTGAGAGTCTCAGTTTCTCCAAATTGTTCTAAAACTGATGAAAAATAAACTAAAAATAGTGAATAGTCTTGATTTAAATAGATTTTTCTTTTTAGGAATATATAAGTAGAGTCTTGATAGGGAGGTAAAGAATGTTCAAGAATTAATAATTTCAAAAAAATTTTGGGTCCTGTGTTCCCTTTTGAATGTCACTTCTGCATTTCAGCCTTCCTGTGTGTCTCTAGTTTGTGTAGGCACTTTGATCAGAAAGAAGGAACATTTACCATGTTGACTGGTTGGCAGTGAACTGGTGAGGTTGAAGTTTTTAAAGTCAGACACTTCAAGTTGAATTTATTTTTCTTTCTGGTGATGCTTGTGAGTTCATGGACTCTTATATATTCAGTTTTAATGGAGTGATTCAGGAGCAGTGAGAATACTCTGTGAAGTTTGTGATCTGTACTGTTTTTGTGAGCCTTGTGGGAATACTATAAATATTCATAGTACTCTAAAGCAAAGATTAAATTTTGAAGTCCAGCTTTCTCATTTTAGAATTTAAAGTATTTCTATTGCAGGAGAAAGACTGTGGACTTCAAAAGAATAAGTATACCTATTAGAACAATTGTAACCTCTGATGTATCATGCTTAATGCCTTTAAAGTTTTCAGTGATAGTCACCACCTTAATATGTCTTTTACAGAGAAAATAGGCTTTTTAAAGGCAATATCTGAATGTCTGGTTATGTTTCTAATATACCTTCAGACTTCTGTGCAGGGAAGAGAAGCATGTGGATCTATGATTATGTGTGTTCAAGTTAGTGGATTGTTAACAGGTTATTCATCAGGTCATTCATCATCATTCAACTGTTCTCATGTTTTGCTTCACATTTGCAGAATGTCAGAACATGCACCTGCTATCAGCTAATGTGCCTACTACTTAGCTAATGGGAAGCTGTAGTAGCTAAACTGGTTTTGGATAATTTTCTCTTCTTTTAAGGTTATTTGCATGTACTCAAGAAGCAAACATTGTTTCCATACTCACACTTCCTTGCACAGGAAAGGAGGGCTCTAATGTTCTTTGTGTCATTGCATGAATACCTTGTACTCAGCAGGTTATCCACTAAGTCAGTTTAATATAACTTCTGTATACAGTTTCTCATCCTGTGAGTGTGACCTGCATTTCAGTTATGGAATCCAAGACCTTGACTTTAGCAGAATTCCTGTTACACCATATTAATGAACTGATATAAATTATTGTATTATTACTGTATTTGAATACAGTTTTACTATTTAATACTTTGCCAGCCCTAATGGATTCTGTAAGCTCAATTTATTTGAGGCACTTTGAATAGTTATTTAGAGCATTTTAACAAACAGACTTGGTCATTGCTTTTCCCATGTTTGTCTCTTAAGAAGATGTATGAGAGACAAAGAAGTAATAAGTGCTAATATAGGTGAGACAGTGTTTGGGTAAAAAAACAGCATTAGAGAATGAAGGCAAAAGAGTCTTCACTGAATAAATTGTGGAAATTCATTATAGTCTCCCACACAAGGGCGAATTGTGAGAAGACATTCTAATAGGGATTAAAACTTTGATATTTCAGTGAGAGATATTACTGGGATTTACTTCTCAAAAATGTATTTTCATAAAACGTGAGACCAAATGATGCTTGGATGAGACAGCCAAAAGATTCTTTTTCATGGAGGAATTATAGATCAAAAAATTGTATACTTGCTACTTGTGATGTTTGTAAGTAGGTAGGAAATTGTCATAGAGCTGGAAGCTGAAAACAACGCTGAATTGAGAATGCTATAATTCAATTGAAATGAAAGATTAATGTGCACTTTTTTTTTAAAGGATGAATAATGGAGACAGGTAATAAAACCAACAAAATGAAGAACACTGGATTAAGTATGGATATGACCCAATGATTTTTCAGTCCAGTAGTTCAAGGAATATTTGGCATTTGTGCTCAGAGAAGATAGAAGACAGCCATCGTGCTGAGCTGGAAGGCCTTTTAAATAATACAGTGAGGTGTCTCCTGCCTTGTCCTTTTCAACTTCTGAAGCATCTAACATTGGACTTAGCAATGTTACTTTAAAAATGAGACATGAGCCATGCTTTAAAAAGGTAGTCTGAAGAGGCACAAACTATGCATTTATTTCTTCTCTGCAATAGTTTAGTATTCACTGGGGAAATGTTGTGATTTTTTTCACAAGATTTGCATTAATTCAGCATAGAAAAAGATTTAAGCCTATGTAGGAAAAAAAAAAGACAACTGTTAAATTTTCAGATGTTTTGATCTGAAGTAACCATAATGAAGACAGGCAGCATTCTTTTTCAATTTTGTCTACTGTTTTAACAGAATCCTTGCTTTCTATATCAGTATTACATACATGAAACTAAAATATGTCCATGAAATACTTTCTTTAACCTTTTCTGCTTTTAGTGATTAGGGATTTGGAACTTATCCTTTACTTGCAGTCATGTAACCTGTTTGAGTGATGACTTATCCTTTGCACAATTCTTACTGATGATGGTGTTGTATGAAAGACAAAAATGACTTCTGTCTTTTGGTTGTCTTGGCATAAGTAGTAATTTCAGCCTGATCTGGCTTTAGTTTATTACAGTGGAAATATTTTTTTTTCTTAGTCTTTTTTTTTTTTTGGCTGTTTCTGATTAACATTCTAATCACAAAATGACTGATTTTTTGAAGTTGGGAGGGACCTCTGGAGGTCATCTGGTCCAACTCTCAGCTCCAGCGGGGTCATCTGTAGCCTTTCAGGAGGAACCTTCCATGTTTCAGTGTGTGCCCATTGTCTCTAGTCCTGTCACTGGGCACCACTGGAAAGAACCTGGCTCCACCTGCTGTGCACTGTCCCTTCTGGTATTGCTAAGATAGATTGATAAGATCCTCCCAAGCCTTCTTCTCTTTTCTCCTGTGAGAGCTGCTCCAGTTCCTTCATCATCTTAGTAGCCCTTTGCAGGTCTCTTTCCAGTGTGTCCATGTCACTTGTAAATTTGGAAGTGGACACAGGAAGATTTTTTTAAAGACTTGTGTTACTTCTTATTATCTTACTCTGATTTTGATTAGTAATAAATTCGACTAATTTCACTAAGTCAAGTGTGTTTTGTCTGTGATGGTAATCAGTGAGTGATCTCTCCCTGTTCTTAACTCACGTGCCTTTTGTTACATTTTCTCTTCCATGTCCAATTACAGAGGGAAGTGATAGAGTGGCTTTGGTAGGCACCTGACATCCAGCCGGAGTCGATTTACTGCACTGCCACCAGTTTCTGCTTTCACCCTCCGTAGGCTTCCTTTTTGTGTTCAGATTTTGGCAGGAGCTCCATTTTCATCCATACAGACCTCCTGGCATTTTTGCCTGGCTTTCTGGGGTGAACTTGTCTTCAGCTTGAATATTAACCAGTTTTCTTGGGACCCTTTTCCTTCCCAGGGCCTTATCCTGTAGGACTTTGCCGAGCAAAGTGTTCAGATGCTGCTCTCCTGAAGTCCGTTGCCCTTCTCTAGACACACTCCAGCACCTCTATGTCCTTCTTGTAGTGAGGGGACCAGAACTGGACTCAGGATTTGAGGGGCCTCACCAGTGCCCAGTCTAGGGGAAATCACTTACTTGCTGGCCACACTGTTTTTGATACAGGCCAGGATGCCACTTGCCTTCTTCCCATGTAGGCAAACTGCTGGGTGGTGACCCCCAGGTACTTTTCCTCTAGGCAGCTTTCCAGCCCATTTCCCCCCAGCCTGTAGCACTGCAGGGGATTGTAATCCAAGGGCAGGACCAGGCACTTGTCCCTGTTGAACCCCATACAACTGACCTAATCTCATGGATCCAGCTGTCCAGATTTCTCTGTAGAGCTTTCCTAGTCCTCACCCAACTTTTGTGTGTCTAAGTGATGTAGCAGGTCACAGACCATTTACTCTGGGGTTATAGGGGCTTGATTCTGTACCCCATCTCTGTCTTCCAGCTCAGGGCACTAAGTACCTGAAGAGCAAGTGGTCTTAGTGTTTAAGACTGAAGCAAAGAAAACATTTAGTACCTCAGCCTTTTCCTTGTCCTTTGTCACTGCATTTTACAGTCTTCCGGGACCCATTTGCCCTTCAGGACTGCCTTCCAAGGGATTCTGTCAACCAGGTTTGTACACAGGTCAGAGTCTCCCCTCCAGAAGCGCATGGTGGCAGCAGTTCTGCTGGCCCTGCTCTTTGCTTCTCCAGGAGCTGAAAACTTTCCTTGGTTGATCACTGAGGCCAATATGGCTTCTGATCACCACACCACCTGTTCACAAACAGCAGATCCAGTGGGTCCATCCCCTAGCTGGCTCTCTCACCAGCTGTGTCAAGAAGTTATCTTCCATGCAATCCAGGAACCTCCTAAATTGATTTGTCTCCATTGTGTTATATTTCTAGCACACATCTGGTAACTCCGTGAGTCCCCCATGAGAACAGGGCCTAGCAGTTGTGAGACTTCTACTTGGTGAATATTTTATCTGCCTCTTCATCCTGCCTGTGTAGTCTGTAAACTACAGACTGTCACATGGTACGCAGGTCTTCTTGGCCTTCCCGCTGATTCTTGCCCATTAGCACCGTCATCATAAAGCTCTAGATGTGAAAACACTCACATGTGGGGCTACCCCACTGCCTCTCCTTCCTTGCCTATTCCTTCTTAAGAGGTAACAGCCATGCGTTGCAGCACGCCCATTGGTTGAGTCATGCGACGATGTTTCTGTGACAGCAACTGTATCATAGCTTTCATGCTGCACAATGGCTTCCAGCTTCTCCAATTTGTTTCCCATATTGTCTGCATTGGTGTGGATGCAGTTCAGTTGGGCTTTGTTCCTGCCAGCTTTTTTTGGGGGAAGCCCTAATTGCTATGTGACCATTCTTAGATACTTCTGTTAATTTCTACCCTTGTGTCTTTGCTGTCACGTGGATCTCCATCCTCCAGTGAGATGGCAGAATGAAGGACCTTTCTAGCACACTGGCCCTCAAACTTTAAAGTGCTGTGTGCAGGTTTATCTCTAGCAAAGCTGTTTTTATGCCTTTGCAACTTAAAACCCACAGGCAGAACTCCCTGTGCACCAGCTGCTCTCTCACATAAAAGCCAGTGCTTCCTCCTCGTCTTTCTGGCTTATCTTCCTCAAAATCTTGTGTTCCTCCAATGCAACTTCACAGTCATTAGAGTCATCCCACCATGTCACCATTATTGTATGATCATAGGCTTGCAATTGCACACAGCTCTCTAACTCATAATGTTTATTCCCTTTAGTGTACTTCAGGGAGCCACCCCAGCATGCTGATTTCCCAGAAAGGGTTTTTGGGATTTCTCTGTAATTGTGCCTTGTAGGCACTTCCTTGCTCACCTACAAGGTGACCCTGTTAGAGGTGACCCTGTTTAAGCCCTGTTTTGTTGATTTCTTAAATTATTATATATTTTTAAAATCCTTTCATTCACATTGTTCCTGACCATTGCTCCCCCACAGGGCTGCTGGTCCCCCTTTATTCTTAGCCAGAAGCTGTCCTTAATAGGTCATCCACCCTTCTGGCAAAGGTGCACTTGGTGAGTTGGATCTCATCTCTCCTAAGCAGACACAGATTTGTGAACGGGGTCCCATGGTCATGGAATCCTCAAATCGGTTTCAAACACCAGCTCTGAGTCCAATTATTGATCTATACTGTGAGTATCCTCATCTCACACCCCTACCCCTCACTGGTGGGATAGAAGAGGACACCACCTGGGCCTCTGTGACCTTGATTACTACCCACAGAACTCTGCAGTCACTTTTGATGCAGTCTGGATTGCCTCTGGAAGTATCATTGGTATCCATATGGAAGAACAACAAGGGCTAGCAGTCACTGAGCTGGACAAGCTTCAACAGTTCCACTACCATATACAGGATCCAGGCCCCTGGCAGGCAGCAAAAACCTCTAGATAACGGGTCAGGTCATTGAAGCAGTTATTTCAGACAACTTGTTGTTTAAGATTCCAAGACCTATTTTCTCAATTGCAGTTTCCATCTCTTGAGCTCATAGTCATATAAGCATGGTTTGAGATAACTGCAAGGTTGTAGATGTTGGGAAAAAGTTATCTATGTTATGGACTGTAAGAATTAGTGTCTTGCAGACTGCAGAAAGTTCATTGTTAAATGCAGGCTCCATCCATGAGGAAAACTCATGATCAACTACTGCTTTTTAAACAAATGCATTTTCATGGTTGAAATGTCCAAAGAGTTTATCAGTCTTAAGGTCATTCATTGTTAACTTGCAAATTTACAGAATACACACTTACATTTTCTTCAGAATGTTGCATTGCAGAGAAAAAATATGCTTCCTCCTCAAACTGAGATTTTAGAAAATACCATATTGAGAAAATATATAATAATAGCATATATATAACATATATATGTAACTATATATATTATATATGTTATATATCATGTGATATATATTATTTATATAAAATATAAATTAGCCTAAAATAACGTGTTTAGAAAATATGCCATTAGGCTAATTTCAACATAACCCTTATTTGGGCCCTTCAGACTGACAGTACAGAATGCCCAGATATGCAAGCATGGCAACTGTGTTTTTCATTAATCAATATTGTCCAAAGATCTTTTGTTGTTTTTGTGAGGTAAAAGTACAAGGAGAGGAGTTTTACCTTGTATGTGGGTATGTATAAAAATATCCACTTTTTTGACTTTCTTATGTAATTTTGATTTTAGTGTCATAAATGTTTTTTGTAAATATAAGTGGAGTTTGTGAAGAGTATGTGATGAATGTATATTTTATAGACTCTTATGTGGTGGAATGCCCTGGGTGCAGATGTCCAGATGTTGGCAGTGAGGGGCTCCAGGGGTGGTGTGTATGAGGAGAGGCCAGTGCTGTCCTGTGCCGGGCACAGCTGTTCTAGACAGCTCCAAAACAGACCCAGCACAAGATACAGCCAAACCCTCCATCAGCAAAGAGTGGGGCTACCTCTGGGAGAGTGTGTTTTAAGAAAGAGGAAAATGTTGCATGTCACTGTGGTATAAGGTTAAACAAGGTAGAGAAACAACCCTGTGGACAACAAGGTCTTTGATGAAGGAAGCAGAGAAGGTATTCTAGTCACTAGAGCAGGTGGGGGAGACCACAGTGGAGTAAGTATTTCCTTGAAATCTGTGGTGGATCCCGTGCCAGAGCAGGTAGATATTTCCATGAGGGCCTGGAGCCCATAGGGGACCCATACAGGAGGAGTTCCTGAAGTATGGTAGCTTGTGGAAGGGACCCCATGCTGGAGCAGGCAAAAAATGTAAGAAGGAAGGAATGACTGAGAGGACACAAAGGGACTGACCTCTCACTTCCCAATTCTATTTTAATTGTCAGTTAATTAATTTACTGTTCCCAAAGTCAGATCTGTTTTTTCTGTGATGATAATTGATAAGTGATTTCCCTGTTTTTATCTTCACACATTGTATTTTATTGTATTTCTCCCCCTCTTCTGTTGATGAGGAAGAGTGAGAGAGCAGCTGGGTGGGGGCTGAAGTCCACCATCACAAGGCCTTAACTTCTTTAGTCAGATGTTTGTTTCAGATGTGTGTAGTTTTTTAAAGTTTCCTAGCAGGACAGAAACCAGCTTACCACTGGAAAGTTTTAACTTTTGTAATGTTAAAGTAGTAAATGACTCATACAGGCTTTTTTTTATGGAGAGAAATTGTTTGTTCTAGAAAGTTTGTCAGGTGACTAATTGTATTCTAATGTAGAGTTAGAACTAATTAAAGTTTATTTTTTAAACTAAAATGTCAGGAAAAGGCTTGTCCAATGGCAGCTCATGCTTATATCTCGTCTTCTTCCTTAAAAACAGCCCACAGCAAAACAAAAAAAAAAAACACACACAACAAAAACCACCAAAACAGAAACCTCACATTAGTAGACTCTCTTTGGAGCTGTGTGGTGTTCCCTAAATTTCATAGGAGCTTGTTAAAGTAACTCTAGATTGCTTTATTTACCTTTAACCTTCTCATTTGCATTGAAAAATGAAATGTCCTTTCTTCTACAATTATTGTAATGGGCAAGAGTAAGTATGGAGGGAGCTTTGTTACAGCAATTGGGTATAGTTATGAGTGTTTTTTTTCTTGGTAGTTTCTTTCAATTCCCTTTTCTGAGCTTGACTTTTGCTTTGATATCTCTCATGCTGTTATTCCTTCTTACTGCTTGCTTAGTGCTTGTTTTCTTCATTTTCTACATTCCTGTTTCGTGTACTCTGCTCTTCTGTATAGTCCTCTTCATACCTTCCTTCCCAATGCCATTGTGAGCTGCCATAATTTTTGTGTTTTAAGGCTCTTAATCCTACTGTTTGTCTAATCAATTTCAGTTTCCTCAGAATAGAGCCTGCCAAATGCTCCTGTTCCTGCCAGCTGTGTCTTGGGTGTCCTAGTAGGACTTGAAAGTTGCTCTCATTTGTCAGTTTTCTATTCATTTGGCACATTATCTCTCCCTTTGTAATGAACAAGCTCATCCATTTTCGTTGAAAACAGCTTTGGTTTTTAATAGTAGAACTGGTTTTCAGAATTCCTGTTTTATATGCCTTGATTTTTTTTTTTTTTTAGATGCTGGATGTCTATGACATTCTTCCTTTTGATAATCCAGATGGTGGTGTTTGGAAACAGGGATTTGATATCACATACAATGAAAATGAATGGGACAATGAACCACTTCAAGTTTTTGTTGTGCCTCACTCCCATAATGACCCAGGTAATATTTTAACTGTGTCAATTTACCTACCTAGAGGCTTTTGAATTAAGGAAATATATTGCCATTTCTGTCAAGATTTGGGTTTTTTTGACATATATTAGTTAATATGTTAGATTTGAGTCAATATATCTTAAACAGATGTATAATTTGGGTGCCAATGACTGTTATCATACAAATTGTATATTTACTTATTTATTAACCGGAGTAGAACTTCACTGTTGAAATTGGAATGCAATACGAATTTTCTGTGTTCATCCTTCTAGTAATCCATTCAGTTTATTCATTGCTCCATTATTTGCTATTCTTAATTTGACTTTTGGACTGTCACAGGTATGTAACCCTTAGCCTGTGCTAAAGAAGTGTGCTTTTGGAAGATGTGACAATGGTAAATCTAAAGTTTTTGACTATAACACTTTCTTTACTGTTTTGTGCACACCTCCAACCTCCAGTTGGATAATACAAAGTCTAGATTTAAACAGAAAATTAAACTTGCCTACCTACTTTCACTTCTTCTGCCAAAGTGGATGTTAACTGTGTAATAAATAAAATGGAGAAATGTTCCTTTATTTTGAAATTACTTTAAAATTTACCAAAAAGCAGTGCTGCAAGTATAATCCTGATACATGAATACTGAACATGAGAAGCTGGTGATTGTTATTGTATAAAGCCACAACTTCAGTGATATTAAATTTTACTACTGTGTATCTCTAACAATTTAATTTGTTGTTTGAAGTGGATCTGAGTAAAGATGCCATAGTCTGAACATAAGTGGCTTTTATCTGTGCATATCTAGCATTTTTAAAGAAAATGAACACTGGAATTTGGGGGCACTGTATTGTCCAGTTATGACACCTATATGAACAAAGTATGGATACAGTAAAAAGAAAATATTCACAGTATTAACTTTGAACTGCCTGTCTGTAGAACTGTCTTGAAACCTATGTCCATTTCTTTTTTCTCTGGTTGTAGTTCTTCTGAAAACTTTACAGACACTTACTGTATCCAAAGCAATCCCAAAGGAATATATGGAACTTCTCATTCTCCTTAGAATGGGCTTTGGAGGTTACCTATGTCCTTTCTGCTGAAGTTAGTAGGATCATATCCTAACAAGAGGCTGTTGGCAACTTTAGCTGAATTGAACAAAGACCCTGTGCACAGTGTGGGATGAGGCAATTTGTCAAGATCATGAGGCTTGGGAGCTGCAGGGGAATGTCCTGAGGAAAACAGAAAACTTTGTACCAGTGTCTATTCAAGTAATGAGTTTCAGTAGGGGCTCAGTGTCCTGGCACTGATTTTTTTATTTTTTTACATTTTATTTCTACTGACACTTTTTCTGCAGTTTCTAGTAATTTAATTTTTTTAAGAAATTATTTTATTTTTATTTGATTTATACACCATTAGTAACAGTCTTCCAAAACAGAATACATTGGACTGGTTTCCTCTGTGGTGCCTGGTCTGTCTCACTAGTACTCATATGGAATTTACCAGTTTCTATTGCCATTATGGAAGGACTCTTGGAGCTAACCTTTGGCTTTCTGACCTCCAGCCTTCTGCTTTCTACTTCACATCTGTCTTTGAGTCATACCTCTTACAAACAGCTGTGGTACATTTTCACAACCTTTTGCATATGACACTGGGTGCCTTAGAAGTATTTGGGTCATCCTGTAGCACCAGTTTTGTTTCCTGGAAGTGACCCACTGAACATTCATTCTTAGGAATCTGAGAAATTTGAATTTACTGAACCTCTTCTTATATCAAGATTACTGCTGTACAGAGAGAACTGGGCAGGCTGGATTGATGGACAGTTGTATGAAGTTCAACAAGGTGAAGTTCTGGATCTTGCTGTTGGTCCTGACAACCCTCTGCAGCGCTACAGGCTGGGGGCAGAGTGGCTGAGAAGCTGCTCAGGGAAAAGGACCTGGGGGTGCTGTTTGACAGTGGCTGAACATGAGCCAGGAGTGTGCCCAGTGGCCAAGAAGGCCCAGGGCATTGGGGCTTGGATCAGTAATAATGTGGCCAGCAGGACCAGGGCAGGGACTGTCCCCTGTACTGGGCACTGGTGAGGCCACAACTCTAATCCTGTGATCACTTTTGGGCCCCTCACTACAAGAAAGATATTGAGGTGCTGGAGCAAGTCCAGAGAGTGGCAACAGAGCTGAGGAAGGGTCTGGAGCACAAATCTGATGAGGAGCAGCTGAGGGAGCTGGGGGTGTTTAACCTGGAGAAAAGGAGGCCCAGGGAGACTGTATCACTTACTATAGTTACCTGAGAGGAGGGTGTAGCCAGGTGAGGAGCAGTCTCTTCTCCCAAGTAACAAGTGATTTACAACAGTAGATGGCATCAAGTTGTGCCAGGGCAGGTTTAGATTGGATATTAGGAAAAAATTCTTCACTGAACC
>VYXB01002797.1:145026-212828 GCA_013397135.1 Pachyramphus minor
TATGTAAGTAATGTGTCTGTCTATTTCTTAGTTTTACTTATGAGTGATGCCTCTTGGTGCACCTGAGAGCTCTATCTAAGGAAGTTTAATCTGTTTTTTCCTTTCCAGCATTGCTCTGGCCTTCTTCCAAACACAGGTCGTAGGGAACATAGCTTAAGAGATGTATTTTTACAAGCATTCTGTCTTGGAGGGAGTAATGAGTTAAATCTATAGTAAGATATTATTCTTTCATCTCTGAGAGAAGTCCTCCCTGTGACTGTCTCTTCAATAACAGGGTTTGAAGAATTCTTTGAAGTTATGAGAGCTGTCTCCCATCTTTCTGTTACAGCTTTTTTCTGGCATATGCTGTTCATGAGGGCTTGCCTGAAGTCTTAATGCTGTTGTCAGTCACTTTTAAGAGCTGACTTTCTTGCTGGTGTCTGGTTTTTGTTCCTAAATCTTCTTTTTAATATGTAAATTCTTCATGCTTTTACTATAAAATTGTATCTGTTCTTTCACCAGCAGCAACTAAAAGCAAAAAATCTGCATCTCCTCATGCATACAATCTAAATATCTCGCAGCATGTTTAGGCTTCTCAGTTGATACCTAATAGATTTAAATTGAGAGATAATCCCAGTAAATATAAATGTTCCTTCACCAAAGGTGATTGTGTGAGACTTGCTATTGTTTGTTTTTGCAAAGGGCATTATCATAGAAATCTCCTGACTTGATGCTGGTTTTGGTAAGGGCGCTTCTGTGCAATTGTCTACGGTATGAAACTGCACTTGAAAGAGGGAAAATTTATCTGTAACAAACATCTGAAATCTCTTGTACATATGTAACGGTTACATTATTCCTTTCCCAGAGGACTGAAGAAGCATCGTGCAAAGGAAATGCAATCTGGAAAAAAAGCTTAAGGCACCATGAACCTATGGTGTAACAATTATGTAAAAAATATTTACCAAGAAATCAGTAAAGATATTAGGTGCAGAGGCTTTAAATTCTTACATTTTATGTTTTCTCTTCTGACGCTACTTTAACTTTTTGTGTAACCAGTTATGCTGGTGAGAATATGCTGCTCAAAGGCAAAGAAACTGCCTTGAAGCAATCTTATCTAGGAGGTGGCATCCCTGCTCAAGGATGGGGTTAGAAACTAGGTAGTACGTTCCAATCCAAGCCATTCTATGAATCTTAAGAAACAGAATCTATAGGAAAGGTGATGGATCTAGGTTCCATGTTCTTTTTTGGGGGGGGATGACTGAATGTGCTGATGCTCTGAAACACTAAATTCTGCTCAATCTGGGTTAACTGCTTCTGTATGAGTTTAACCATGACCTACAAACTTGGAATCTTTATGCTTCTCCCTTCCGTAGCTAGTGTGTCTACCTATTCCTGGGAAATAAGCCTTGAGAATGGGTTCCCTTCACACTTTCAATCAGTGGTGGCATAATTGTCTTTTAGTTGCTGGCAGTTGAGGAAGATTTGAGCACATCGGTAGAGTGTCTGATCTGGGGGGACTCACCCAGTGCAGGTTAATCTCAAACCATGGAGAGATGTTTAGTTGTTGTGTGACACTAGGGCCATCAGATAGGTGGCATTTTTTTCTGGAGCAGATTAAGGAGTGAGCATGCAACCTGCTGTACTGGCAAAGCCCCCATGTCAGCTGTCACATGCTTCAACAGCAGTTTCTTGTGCTTGCCTGAGGTGGATTAGGCAGCTAAAACGCAGAGAGGAGAACTCTGCTCAGGGACAGTGAGATTGTCAACCAGCACAGCTGGATTTGAAAGATGATGTTCAGCTATGACCCAAGGGGTTGAAAGACACCTCTAGCATCTATTGCTCTGTTAGCAGTGATGATTTTGGTAATGACTTCTCATTACACCATTTAAGAATTGCAATTTGTGAGCTTTGTAATATACATGTACCAGATCAGAGTATTTTATTGCTCAGTGTGGTGGTTACAGACCTAGTATAAGCAGCATTTAAATGCTACTGATAGTGACTAAAGTAGATTTTTCTCTTGCCTCTCCACCCATGTGAAAGTGTATGGGCACCTCTCAGGACTAAATACTACTTTTTAACACTTCATTAATTATTGGTAACATCAGTAACTTTGGCTTACTAGAACTCACATTAACAACTATTTAAGACAGTCTCCATTTCTCTGGTGTAAATCTGTATAGTCCTAATAAGTTAATTGCAGTGTTAAGATAAAAAAAAAGTTAGGCATAAAGGTTTGATGCTGTTAATACACCATGGAGTTTCAGGGTTGTTTTCGGTTGACCAGGTTGCTGGATGGATATGCTGTCTAGATATCTGGACATGCTTTTCAGGTGATTTCTTAGTTTTTCTGACATGTTTGGAACACAGTTTGTTTAGACTTTTGTCTGACCCACCAAAATGTAGGAAATGGGTAGCTCACAAGTTCTTCTTGACTTGCTGAATCAGGGAAATCAGAGTTTTATTCCTGGCTTATTTCCCGGTATCTCTGTGTGTTTTGAGAAAAGAGCTTGTGCTGGGAAGATAATCTTAGTAGATGCTACAATCCTCTTAATCTGAGAGATGAGGAAACCTAATGGAACTTCTCAAGGAAGATCAGTTTGCTGATATGTACTTTTTCCTTTTCAACTACTTATTTTTTCCTTAAATTAAAAATAAAAAGAAAAGAAAATCCACAATTATTTGTGCCCATGTATTCCATGTATTCAATTGATCAAACTTTCTATTTTACAAAGTAGAAAGCCTAATAATCCAATATATATTTAAAATTTAATAAATAAAACATCTAAACTTCGTAAAATCAAACTCCTGGGAAGTTTAGCACTTAAAGCTGTCCACAGCACATACAGTTCATTTTTTTAAGAAAAGCCTTTACTTAAGTTCTTGTGGGGAGTGGAAAGAAGGTAATTCTCCAAGGCTGTTGAAAGCAACTTCAATTTCATTTTTTCTTTTTCTTAGGTTGGCTGAAGACTTTTGATGATTACTTTAGAGATCAGACACAGCATATTTTAAATAACATGGTTATAAAACTGCAAGAAGACAATCGAAGGAAGTTTATATGGTCCGAGATTTCCTACTTTGCAAAATGGTGGGATGGAATAGATAGCCAAAAAAAGGATGCTGTTAAAAGGTTTGAACACTGAACTATATCTTACCTTCCATGTATCATACTCCGAGATTTATGTATTTGACTACACTGTAAACTTGAGATTTCAACTTGCTGTGATGCAGAATTGCTAGAACAGTCTAATTCAGTTCTGACATTTTGGACTTGATTTGGGTTTTTTCCAGTTACGAAACAGAAATCTGTTTAGAGAATTGAAGACAAATTACTGAGTTGCTTAAAAATTTGACTGAATGTTTCTGTGTACAACCATGAAGATATCGTTCAAGTTGTAAAGGAATTGTAATTACAAACTTCATTTGCAGTCACATTAAAGTATTGGCCATGGAATAAATACAATTTTTCATACTAGCTATTTATGTATTTTTTCCTTCAGTTAGAGCAATTATATTAATTATGAACTGTGTCCTCTCTTCAGAGGAGTCAGGTATTGGTTAAGCCACTCTAACTTAGAGAAGTGCCCTGGAGATTATTTTTTTGCTATGTTTTTCGTTACTCTTATGGGTATTATCTATGATGTAAGTTTTGATAAGTTCACTGTATTTCTTTCTTCAGTTCATTAAAGATTTATATGCTGGTGGACAATGTAAGTACTGAAACTGTAAGGACAACCTGATGTTGGAAGTGTGATCATTATGTTCACTGAAAATAGAGAGACTGGATTATCCTGTGATCTGTTTCAAGAAGGCATTTTATTGAGTGAGATGGTGTGAAGCCTATATAGAGACAATAAACCTCTAAGAGCTATCAGCTTTCTAAAACTCTAAAAAGAATGTTAGATCAAAGATGAGGAGATAGTAGTAGTGCCTGAAATGTGCAATGGTTGTCTTGCTCAGTTGGCCTTCAGTACCATGGCACATACATTTTTATTTTTGGAATCTATACAGGAAACAATGCTCTTCCTGATTTTAAAGAAAGGTATCTAATATGACACATACAGTAGAGCTGGTTTTCATTGCACAGAGGTGTTAAAATGTCACTGTTCAACTATTCGTTATTCCCCATTTGATTAGAGAAATGTAGTCCAATGATGGAAGTAGCACAAGCAATTTAGATTTTGACATCACCTCACTGGTAAGTACCTACTGGGTATACAGAAATTGTGTTTTCATATGTAAGATACTGAACAAAATTTACATATTTTTCAGGTTAATAAAAGATGGACAATTCGAAATAGTAACAGGAGGATGGGTCATGTCTGATGAAGCCTCTTCTCATTATTTTGCTTTAATTGACCAACTAATAGAGGGACATCAGTGGCTAGAAAAGAACCTTGGTATGTGTATTGATCTAAAATTTAACTATGTTAATACAAGAAGTCTGGGGTTTTTTTTCCCCTTGGTTTTTTTGGTGTTTTGTTTTTGTTTTGTTTTGTTGTGTTTTTTTTTTTTTTGAATTTACTTTACTTTCCTGAAACAATAAATCAGACCACTAACAGGAGTTCAGTATTAGCAATTTGTGATTGCAGATAGAACTTCCTGGGCAAAGGGAATTTGAACAATTTTATGTCATAACATTTTGTCTTGATCAATGTAAGATATGCATAGAATATTAGTATAACAAAATATTAACACTAGATCATGCTTAGTTTTAGATGCTATTTTTTATCACTAACAGTTTCCGGTTGCCATTTCAGTGTTTTGAAAATCATGACAAAGGTCTTAAAATGAATAAAAAATTTATATTCTTTCATGTATTTGGATCTATTCTGTAGGCTTTCTTATTCATTGGTTTCTCTTATGTAAAGCTTTCAAAAAAAGTAAATATGAAATTTAGATGTAGCAGCAGTTGTAATAGTAGTACTTATAAACCCTAAACTGATTGTAATGTTAGAATTGCTCTTACTTTGAAAAATAAAAATGCTGCTATTGCAACTTTGAGGAATTACTGACTGCAGTTACATTGGCTGAATTGTTTTGCTGGCTTTGGGATGGATTTTTTTGTTTAGCACCGTAAGTAGAGATAACCCTTTATATATAGAAAATATTTGTACAGTGATTTTAATAATCATATTATTTCATGCAATTAACTGAAATTATTTTGGAAAACTGTTCCACTGTTTTCCTTAGATTGCAATTTCCATAAACACAGCTTGACATAATTGGATGGGGGAGGAAAGACCTAATAAAAGGGTATTGCATTCCTTACTGTTTTGTTTTTTTTTGGAAAGACAGTAAAAAGTGCCAAAGGAACCATGTTGAAGAACTAAGAGTAAGATGTATGTTATTTATTTATTATATGAAGTTCAGAGAAAAGAGAGTGTTAATTAACATGATTCTATTGGTCACCAAATGAATAAATCAAAAGAAAAGTTAGCTCAGGAACCAAAAAAGATTAATATTATTTAAATAACAGTGAAATTTTGACAAGCTACACCATCAATCCATCTACATTGTTCATTTTCCTTCAGCTTTCTTTTTCACTTGTAACATCTGTAAGCTACTTAAAGTGAAAAGGGAGATGTGTTTCATTGTGATTCCAAGTAAAGATGTTCAATGCACAATTGAAATAATGTAGCAACAGGGAGTACCAATGCTGAATATTTCTGTTTAGGTAGAATGTCTTGCTTATAAGATATTTGATTAGTTTATTTGTTTATCTGTTTAATTCTATCTTGTTAATTCCTGGGGATGTCTGCAGGAGGCTTAATAGTTAACTATATATCTTCTTGGAAATATTATCTTTAGTGCTCTGATTTGAATTATTGGTATAGCTTAATTTGAGTCAAAAGTAAAGCTTTCTCTCTTTTTTGCTTTTTTCTTTTGTCAACAGGCGTAAAACCAAAGGCTGGCTGGGCAATTGATCCTTTTGGGCATTCACCAACAATGGCTTACCTTCTGAAACGCACAGGATTTTCCAATATGCTTATACAGAGAGTTCATTATTCAGTTAAAAAACATTTTGCGACACAAAAGACTCTAGAATTTTTTTGGAGACAGAACTGGGGTATATGTTTTTCCTTTATATCAATTTATTTTTTTAATTTACCCAAGTAAAATGCAACAAGAACTTGGAAAAACTCTATAGAAATTTTTACAAAACAGGCTTGGAGGAGTAAGTCTAAACTTGAAGATTTTAAACTTTCTGTTCTGATTAAAAGAAAAAATCCAAACCTTTTCATCTAGCTTAACTTTTTCTTTTCCTCTCCGCCCCCCCTGCCCCGCCTGTTTTTGAATAACAGAAAGGGAATGAGAATACCTGCGAGGTATGAAAGATGTTAAAAATCAGTATTATTGCCATTGTTCCTCTGATTTTTTTTTTCTCTATTTTCATTTGTGCTTTTACTTTCTCTTATTTTCATTCTCTCATGTTCCTTGCAAGTGTGCATTAAAAAAAGAAGTATAAGGCGTGGAAAATTCTTTTTCTGCTTTCATTTTTTGCCTTCTTCCTACTCCTTTATTTCCTTCTATGTGGAAATAAAGTGTAGGAGAAAGAACATTTCAACTAATTCAAATATTGTGCTAATGAGGTAATGACAGCAGGGTGATTGGCTTTTGGTTTGGTTTTTTCTTTGCTTTGTTTTGTTGTGTCTTATTTTTCAGTTGTTGTTTTGATTCACTCAAAGTACAAAAGATGTGCTTGGTTACCTCCAAAATTCTGAAAATCATTAATTTTATCTGGGTAAAAGAGCCCTAACATTTTGTTCTCATCTTTCCCAATCAGCTGGTGCTTAATTATAATATCCCAATCTTGGTTGAATCTGTGGTTTTATCATTCTTATATATAAGGTACATACAAAGGTAGGCTCAAGATATAGATATATCAAAATAAGAGTTTGTGTTGATCTGATGTTTTTAGGGCAATTCTTAGATTAAGAACATGGAATTAATTTAGTTTTTGCAAATCTGATAGGGTTTATTTTAAAGGTGTAATCTGTGTATTCAATTTCAGATTTGGGATCCAGTACAGATATTCTTTGTCATATGATGCCTTTCTATAGCTATGATGTTCCTCATACATGTGGTCCGGACCCAAAAATCTGCTGCCAGTTTGATTTCAAACGACTTCCTGGAGGAAGAGTAAGTTGTCCTTGGAGAGTTCCACCAGAAGCCATTCATGCTGGAAATGTTCAACACAGGTACAGTATTTTTAGGTATTCCCCAAGGGAAAAAATTTAAAAACCTCTGGTAATTATGCTGGTCAAAAGTGATATGTAGCATAGCTTGCTGAATTTGTATAGTTTTAACAGCTCAGCTCCACGCCACTGTTCACTCACTGGCCCCGTGGTGTGTTTGGGGGAGAGAACCAGAGGAGTAAAAGCGAGAAAACTCGTGGGTTGAGATAAAGACACTTTATTAGGTAAAGGAAAAGCTGCAAATACACACAAAGCAAACCAAGCAACTAATTCACTGCTTCCAGTGGGCAGGCAGGTGTTCAGCCACCTGCAGGAGAGCAGGGCTCCATCCCATGTGACTTGGAAAGACAAACACATCACTCCAAACGTCTACTGCTTCCTCCTTCTTCCCTGGGCTTTATATAGTGAGGATGACATCAGAAGTTATTAAATATCCCTTTGGTCCATTGAGGTCAGTTGTCCCCACTGTGTCCCCTTCCAACTCCCTGTGCACCCCGAACCTGCTTGTTGGTGGGGTGGGATAAGAAGCAGAAAAGGATTTGGCTCAGTGCAAGCCCTGCCCAGCAATAACTAAAACATCTAAAGTATCAGTGCAGATCCAATTCACAGACCCATACCAGCTACTGTGAAATAAATTAACTCTACCCCAATCAAAACCAGTATAAGTTCTTAAAATAAGCTTGTGATAGGTAAATCTTACCTATTACTTAGCCTAGTGTTTGTTCCTTAGTTCAGATCTAATTGTCAGAGGAATTTGAAGGAAGTTTTAGTTAAGAAAGATGAATTTTTTTTCTTTTCTATTCATGATATGAGTCAATTTCTGAATGACAGGCAGAACACTGTTGTCTGTTTAATAGAACATAGTTATCTGGTTGTAGTCATGTTACTGGTTTATTGTAGGTTTTGTGAATTTTATAAACAGTGATCTGTCCTCCTGCAAGTGGAACACTTCAGGCAGGGGCAGCATGGTATAGTATGCTGTAACTTCAAACAGTGGCGTATTTCCTAAATGGTATACCCTTGAAAAACTTGGCAATCTGTCACCTAGGTTTTCTGAAGTTCACACCTTAAACGAATCTGAGTCCTATGTCTTACGTGTCTTATCATGGGAAATCCTATTAGCCTCAGTTTTAGTTTTCAAATAGAAACACTGTGTTGTTTTGCCACAGTCAAGAATCAAATTCATAGTTTCACAAAACTACTTTTCAATTTTGGGGGATCTACTTTTCAATTTTGGGGGCATAAAGGTGGGGAATAAAAAAGAAAAGAAAGGGAAATTAGAGCAGCCAAATTTCTTTCCAGAAAATGGTTGTATTCTATGGTCCTGTTGCTATCTTCAGACCTTCAAACTATCCCAAATTTCCAGAGTTAGAAATTTATTTAGATATTTACAGTTACTGCAAATTGCTGAGTATAACGAATGTATTTAAGGATAGCAGGGTGACTTTTTGGCTCTTGATGCTGAAGTTTTGAAGTGGTGATAAAATGATGATGCATTGGTTTTCTACATGTCAAGTATGCATCTCTTCTTTTTTTTTATGAGAATAAATTCCAAAAAGCATTGTGAAAACATCACTTTATCATTAAAAATTCAATTACAAAATGTTATTGAAGATAAAACCAAAATAAAACAGAATACATTGCAATTGTCATGTTTTAAGGTAGAAATTGGAATGATGATAGGAAAAAGAAATTGTTGCCTAAAATGGTTTGGGAGAAAAAAACTCCAGCCAAATTAGGTAGAGGTAAGATAAGGAATAAAATAGTTTTAATTAGCTCTCCTTTAGGAAATACTAAGTTCCGCGCGCTCCCTGCTAGCTTCCCCCGATCACAGGTGTTACAGTTTTATAATGATTTCTACCCAATCCCATTAGTCCATGATTAAGTTCTGCCCCCAGCACGCCTCCTGGGGGATTTGGGTCTGGGGTCTTTTTGGGACCCCCTCTTCCTCATCTTCATCTTCCTCGGAGCACGTGTTCTTGGAGGTTCTCCAAAGCTCTGGGCTTGAAGGTTGCTGTGTCTATGTCCATATCTTCTTAGGCAGATTTTGGGGTGTTTTCTACAATTCTACCTTGAAAATAAGACTAAACACATTACTGGAATTCAGGGGAAATGATAGGGGAAATGGGCAACAGGGTTTAGTGTGTGCAACTGCTATGCCAAAGGGCAAAAGCCTGTATTCTACTACATAAAGCCCTACATATAACTGCTTTTAAAATCTATAAAGTTAAAAAATCCAAGGCATCAAATTAAAAAAAACCAAAAAAACAAAAAAAAAACCGATGGTGACAGGAGAAAAGTAGAAGAATCATTATGACACACTCAATACTTATAAAATGTGAAGGAAAGCTCATATGTCTTTAAATCAAAGCTGTAGAAAGAAAAATCTTGACTATGCATCCCAGTTGTTTGGGACAAATATTTGCAGAAGAGTAACAACTTTTTTAAAAAATACCTGAAACCTAGTGGCGATAAATAAAATGTAGAGTCTGCTTGGAATAGGTTTTTTTAAGCATCTTGCGTTTTAATTAGATCTTATTTTATCCTTGCACTTCCTAGATGCAACCTTTGCATAACAATCTAAATTAGATCTTGTAAAAGAAGTGGTTCTTTCACATGTCAAAGGGTATCAAAGAATAAGATAAATGAGGCAGGTATGTAGTGAACCAATGATCAAGTTGAAGAGATTGTCATCTCAATATGGTCTCTGAAACTTAATCTTTTGCATCAGCTTGTGGTAGATAAAAACAGTTTTGGTGTCTAACAGAATTGAAACAGCAGTATGCTAGATGTAAAAACTTACACATGGTCTTTGAGTTGGAAACCTGGATTATTTACATTGGAACACTGGAACTACACTTTTAGTGTCTATTTTCAAACAAATCCAGTAAAACAAAGGAAGTAATGTTTTGAAGAATGCTAAAACACCACTTGTATTTTATGAAAAAGTTGGAATATTGTAAACAGCCAAAAACTTCATTGATCTGACCTCTGTAATAACACATTTTACAGTTATTGTATGAGGAGAGGTGTGAGAAGTAATTGGAAAATCTATCTCTACATCGTAAGCTTTCCAAGGTTAAAGGTTTGTAGAACACTAATTAATCTGTCTCTCATCTCTGATTGCTTTAAGACTGGAAAAATACAAGAGATCTGCACTACATGGATTTGAAAAATGTTGATTAATTTACAGACCAGGTTTAGATCACCGACCTTTATTCAATGTTAAAGATAAAATTAATAAAACCCAGATCTTGAATACTCAGCTGGGAACTGTTGCTTTTGATTTCAATGCTATTCTGGCCTTACATATACATTCAAGAGATACTGAATTGAAAACTTCAGGCTAGTAACTGTTGGATTTTTTTATTGCCTTGCCATTTAAGTTGTGACTTGGTAAGAAGGAATGAAGCAGCAACCTAATGAAAAACCTGTACGTGTTTAATTACACTTTGTAACAGCAAAGACTACTATTGCACTTGTCCTGATTTGTAGTTGCATCTTATCCATATGTTTAAATGCTGAAGCTTTTCACACTAGGAAGGAAAAACAGCTGTTGGGTTTTGCCTATTTTTTTTTCTTTCCCCCTTGAGTGGGAAAGAGTTGTTTTGTTAGTGGAAGCAGTTTGTTTTGGTGTATGTCTCTCTCTCCCATGTGTAGAAATAGGAAAGAATCTTTCTAATAGCAAATTTTTAATTGTCAAAGAGTGAGTCCCTAATGAAGCCATGACCACATAGGACTTACTATAGCTGCTTCCAGATTTCTTGTGATTCCCATGGTCTCTGGCTATTGCTCCTCCTTCCTTTCCCCCTATGAAAGGGCAAAACCATCCATATTGTTTCATATGTATTTAGCCAAATACTTCTATTTTTTGCATTAAAAGAACACACTTGTGATACAAAAGGGTTTTCTTTATTTGTGAAATGTGTCAATCATACAGTGGTAATCTGAAAGCTTAAAACCAAAAAGTTTATCATCTCTTATCTCCTTCGTTTTCAAATTTTTACTCAGGTAGGCAGGATAAACATGTATAAAAATGTATCTAATGCTGTTTCATGGGGTGGATAGTAAAGATAAAATATTCATGGGAGTCAGTGGAATATTTTTTTTTCCTAGAAGTATTTTTCATCTTCACTGAGTTCTCTCTAGGGCTTTCTGCTGACTCTTTCTCACTTCTTTCTGAAGTAATGATTTAGGAAGTTATTTAAGAGAAACTTAAGAGTATATATGATACATATAATTTTTCTTTGGTGTTTTTGCAACTGAAATTGGTTTGCAATTGAAGGAGGATCGTACTGCCCCCTTAAAAATTTCTAATAAGATAACTCACAGTTATGAGTAGAAAGGGAGAACAGCAATACTGATGAATTTTTGCAGTAGATTTGGAAATAAACTAAAGGAGGACTTTGAAGAGAGATGTCAAATTTAAATGTTAACTGTAACATGTATTTTTTGAGAGACTCAAAAATTAAGTATAATTTTAACCATAGACTACATGTGGAAAATTTGAGTTAGAGCGGTCTAGAAGAAAGCATTGGGAAGTCTTATGGCATGCCAACTGTTGTGGTAGCTGTTCAGTGAGGAAGTTTTTGTGTTTAAATCTACAACTTGTTGAAAGTCATAAAAAGTATTGATTCAAGAACAAATACTTAGTACTCTGAACTATAAATCACTTGTTGCATAAATTCTAGTCTCAGTAGAACTCTGTAGATTCTTAACTAAAGTTAATGTCGTGGCCCTTTTCTCCCTCCAGAATACAGTCAATCCCTTTATTTATTCAGTATTTCTGTAATCTGATAAATAGGGAAGCCTTGACATGCTGTTCAAAGAAATGTGAGTTTCAAATATACTGGTCTAGAATTTCTGCATAATATCTGCATTATACAGCAAATCTTCAAGAGTATTTATTTGAAAGTTGATTTTGCTGGAACATCTATGAAAAATGCCTGTAGAAACAACTCACTGGAATCTGGATTTTGCTATTTTCTCTTTAAAATACTGTAATTTGTATTGCTGTTTTCTTAAATGTATTACTAAAGTTTCTCAGAAAATTAGTTATGTAATTTTAATTAGAGGGGATCAGCATCTGAAGATGTTGATAATAATTGTAACTTGGAGGGGGAGGAGAGGAAATAGACATCAGACTCGTGACTTTTAATATATTGCTGCCTAATGACAGAACTGATAGTTTACCCATCCAATAGTTAGTAGGTATTCCTCAGAGATTAATTTATGGGCAGTTTTTGTGTCAAGAGCATGAAGGTATGAAGTAAAGTATCAAAGCAAATTACCAGAGGGGATGAGAAGAGCTTGCTTATTATTGTAAATAAGTGCTGGAGAGGATTAGGATGTTATCTAAATATAAAGCAGGTAAATATAATTTGAACTGTAGGTTAGTTTTGGCATGGGAACAAGTTGATCCAAACTGCCCTACTGTTTGAGATGGAGCTTGATAAACTTATTGAAGGATTTAATTAGCACAGGGTTTGCAACAATAGTAGGTTGAATATGGTGTCTTAGTGGGGCGAATTGCATCCAGCTTTTTATTACAAAATGAAACTTTAGTATGTCTTATTTAACAAATCACCCTAATGCACAACTTGATATCTAAGAATTGTTCTGCCAAATGCTAAATTTTCTTCTTCTAGTTTCTGAACTGCTCTTTTATTTTTCTTTTTTTCCTCAAGGGCTTGGATTATTTTAGATCAATACAGAAAGAAGTCAAAGCTTTTCCGTACTAAAGTTGTGTTGGCTCCACTAGGGGATGATTTCCGCTATGTTGAGAGCTCAGAATGGGATCAGCAGTACCAGAATTATCAAAAGCTGTTTGATTACATGAATTCTCGTCCTGAGTGGCATGTTAAGGTAAACACAACACATTTTCTGTTTGGTGGAGAAAACAGTATTTCCCAGTATTCTGAGATTCTTAATGGAAAATACACTCTAGTTGGGTTAGGGGATTTTTTTCAACTGTGAAACTTTAATGGCAGATTAATTTGCCTTGTTAGGTTACATTTTTTACCTTTGGTACCTTCTCTACCCCTAAACCGAAAACTTTTCTATTAGTAATATCTGCTTGAAAACTATAAATAGTTCCCAAATTAGATTAATTTAGAGAACAGCTATTAAATTTGATTGTTTCCTTAGTACTCCTTGTTTTTTTCACAGGCTTCAGACATTGTTTTCTAAGGGTATCAGGCTTTGTTACTTAAAACTATTGTATTTTCTTATTAGAAGTTCAAGTGAATTTTGCTGCTTTATTTGGGTCCTCTTGGTGTTATGTCCCAAAACAAACAAACAAACAAATCCTAAGAGACGCCACTGCTGTCTCATGTTGTTGAATACAATAAAATCTGAGACTGACCTGGCTACAGAAGGACTGAGTACACTAACGCAATTATCAGATGAGATATCACTGATATCACTGACATCAAATGTTAATACACACATTCATGTGTTCTAATATGTAAACTGAGTGTTCTAGAGACTCCTTATTCTATAGATGTACTCGGACAACCTTTCTTTATCTTTCAGCATGGCAATAAGAAATAGGAGATCACAACCTTGGGGTTTTTGCTTATCATGTTAAAGTGCACTATTGCTGCTTTCACATTTAGGCTTTTTAAACCTGGATCTGTTATCTTTCATGCGGTTTGTGCATGCATGTGTTTTCCTTCATCTTTTCTGAAACCTCCCCTGATTCCTCTGTGTGTTTGAGCAGTGCCTGTAGTATGTTGGTTCTTTCTGTTGACTTCTGGACTTGTGTTCTGCATAAGAAAGATGATTTCTTGGGATTATACCTTATCTGAAAGCTGGATTTTGCATGTTACTTATTGGATATGGGTGACATGATGTATGTGAATGAATACTACTGTGTCTTAGTGGAGGGAGATAGAGCTGGAGAGTACTCTTCGAATTTTTTAAATCTGAAGCCCATCTTTTAAAACTAAAG
This sequence comes from Pachyramphus minor, assembly GCA_013397135.1. Taxonomy (NCBI): domain Eukaryota; kingdom Metazoa; phylum Chordata; class Aves; order Passeriformes; family Tyrannidae; genus Pachyramphus; species Pachyramphus minor. The sequence continues at coordinate 159,157 of VYXB01002797.1, forward strand.
CTTGTTGCTATACTGTCAAAGATGATTATAGTGTGCAGGTAGTCACTCTTTGGATACTAAAAGCAACTGTGGTTTGTACTAATCTGGACGATTTTGTCTCTGGGCAAAAAATGAAGGCTCTAGCTCTGAAGTCATTCTTTAAAGACCCTCGTCTCCTGATCCATCTGAAAGTTTCTGCTCAGGTTCTGATCAGCCCATTGTTAAGGACTCTAGCAGTCTACTTCATTAGCCTCAGTGTGCCCATGTGGATGAATGTCTTGGGAATCACATTAGCCCTCATAGAACAAAAAGATACGACATCCCTGGGTCTGCCACTTGATACCTAGGGTACTTTGATCAGCTGGAGTACTGTTGGCATTGCAACATTTCTGCTTTTCATTTTATTCAGTTAGTTAGGGGTTTTTTTTCTCTCTCTGTTTTTGCGGGTTTTATTGTCTTCTTTTTTCTGTCTTGTGTGTTGTCTGTGGGTTGAGTGTTTTATGTTTGCATGTTTTAGTTTGTTTACTTGTTTTGTTCTGAACTGATGTAATTTATCCTTGAAAATATGAGCTTAAATGGAGAACTTTCATACTCTTCTGCACTTTCCGTAGTGGAATGTAACTCCACAGGCAAGTAACAAATCATGCTCAGCTTCGTAAGAACTGAGATTATATAGAGAAAGAGTTCACATTTCTTCCTTAAGTGCTGAGATATCTAGGATATTACTACTTACACAAGGGACTACCTACTCTGCCTGTCTGATCTTATGAGAGATTTACTGTTTCAGACAGCTCTTTAAGGTGTTTATCTAGTCGATATGTCTGTTAGCATTGAGATTCTCCTGCCAGCATTTATTCTATAGTTCTAAAAGTATGTAGAACCTTACTGTGAAAGATACCTATTTTGATCTTGAGGAGTTCAATCTCTCATTCTGAGATCTCCTTTACATCTATTATGCATAAATTAGGTTGAGTCTTTTTGTATGCCAGTAGAGGAATCTGCCAGCTTATTTCACTGTTTCCTGACTTTGATGCTTTCTCTGGTGAGGTTTTATTCCTCTGATGTAACGCAACCTACAGAAGTGAGATCACCTCTGTCTGATTCCTCCTGCTGCATTGATTTTCTTATTTTCTTCTGAATTCTTTCTTGTAGGTGCCTATGATAGTGATGGAAAAGACCAAATGTCCTGGAATTGCCTGTTAAGGCAAGGTTTACTAAGGATGGGATTTCTGGGGCAATATTTATCTTTCTCGGCTTTACTGCCATTCAAAGTGGCAAGTTGTCACATTGTACTCACCTAACAGATAGTTGGATGTTCTGAATGATTTTGAAGTAAAACTGTTTGGTTTTTTTACATGATGAGAAAGTATGTATTTATTTTCACAGTGATAGTCCTTATATTCCAACTCACTTTTAGAAGATTTTTCCCAAAAGCTTGGTTTTGGTGTTGTAAATTGTAGCATGCTACATTGTATGCTTGTTAAAAAACAATAATAAGAAAATAAGTGACTTGATATAAATTTGAGATATTATCATTATAGTTTGTTATGAGGATATAGTATCATGATTTTCTGTGCTGTTCCAACTTTTATTAATTGTTTTTTGTTGGTTTGTTTTTTCCCACTTTCATTCAAAATCCACTTGGCCGTCTGTGTCTTCTATAACAACGTTTCAACACAAGCAAAGCTGACATCAATCCCTTTCCCTTTTTTTTTTCCTTCTCAAACTTGAGGTACCATCTTTTGACCTGCCCTGCAAAGGTCTGCTATTACATTGTCTGAGCATTTAAAAAAAATTAGCCGAAGATGGTGTATTTTTTTAGTACTCTCACATGTTACATCTCTAAACACAATTTCTTTTTACGTTATTAAAAAAACCCAAACCAGACCAAATCATCTTCTGAAAGCAAATGCTAATTTTTTTTGATCAGCACTCACCTTGGTTTAGGCAAGATCTGGAGCATAAGAGTTAATTTTGAAAACAGGATTAGAACAACAATACTTTTTGTTGCATTAACCTAAGTTTCTTACTTAGTCCAGACAGCTACTTAGTTAATATTGAGATATTACTTAGCTCATATATTAGAGACTTACTTCAAAGACAGGCAAGAATGCTTCACTTATTTCTTGACAGTTAGCTGGTATTTTAAATACCTCTTTATACTTAAAAAAAAAAAAAAAAATCCTATTTCATAAATCACAGAATGGTTTTGGTTGTTGCAGACCTTTAAAGGCCATCTAGTCCAACTGCCCTGCAATGAGTAGGGATATCTTCAATTATGCCAGATTTCTCAGAGTCGTGTCCGATCCAGGTTTGAATGTTTCCACGGTGAGGCATCCATAAGCTCTCTGGGCACCTTGAGTGTATTACCAAGCTCATGTTAAAAGATGTCTTCTTTATATCTAGTCTGAATCTATCCTCTTTCAGTTTAAAACCAGTACCTCTTGTCCTAGCACAAAAGGCCCTACTAAAAAGCCTGCCCCTATCTTTCTTAAAAGCCCCCTTCACGTACTGAAAGGCTGCAGAAGGGTCTCCCCAGAGCCTTCTCCTCTCCAGGCTGAACAACCCCATCTCTCTCAGCTTTTTCTCATAGGGAATCATTTTTGTGACGTTTTCTGGACTTGCTTTGACGGGTCCATTTCTTTAATGAATGTACTGCGTTGAAATGCTTTTGGAAGAGCTATCCAGCTTGTCTGAATAGTGTGCAGGTGAACTTGAGAGATAGGATAGGATTTCTGCTATAATTCTGCTGGAAGAGTGGCATATTTATGAAATGTATATAAAACCAAGCATATACATTCTCTTTGTATTTCTAAATAAAGAAAATGGAACCTTGTTACAGCAATTTTAATTTTCATTCAGGCCCAGTTTGGAACTTTATCAGATTACTTTGAAGCTCTGCATAAAGAAAGCAATTTGGGTGAAAAGAGCAGCAACTCATTTTTTCCTGTTTTAAGTGGAGACTTCTTCACCTATGCAGACAGAGATCATCATTACTGGAGTGGATACTTTACATCACGGCCCTTCTATAAACGCCTGGATAGAGTCATGGAATGCTACATACGGTAAATGTTGCTGTCCAGTACATTTGTAACATATTACTTGACACACAGGAGAGATGAATTTGTGAGTACTTGTTGTGGTTTAACCCCAGCCAGCAACCAACCCCACCAGCCACTCTCTCACTCTCCCACCAGCGGGACTGGAGAGAGAATTAGAAGGGTAAAAGCTGAAAAACTCGTAGCTTGAGATATAGACAGTTTAATAGGTAAAGCAAAAAGCCATGCAGAGAAGCAAAACAAAAGAAGGAATTAATTCACTGCTTCCGCTGGTTGGGCAGGTGTTCAGCCATCTGCAGGAGAGCAGGGCCCCATCATATGTAAACACGACTTGGGAAGACAAACACCATCACTCCAAAAGGTCCTCCATTTCCTCCTCCCCACTTTATATACTGAGCATGGTGCCACATGGTCTGTAATATTACTTTGGTCATTTGGGATCACCTGTCCCAGCTGTGTCTCTTCCCAAATTCCCATGCCAGCCTAGCAGTATGAGAAGCAGATAAGGCCTTGGCTCTGTGTAAGTCCTGCTCAACAATAACAAAAATGTCTCTGTATTGTCAACCCTGTGTTCAGCACAAATTCAAAATACAGCCCCCACACCAGGCACTGGGAAGAAACTACCCCGGGCAAAACCAGCACCATACTCTAAATCTGTTGGACAGATGGAGAAGTGATTTTGAAATGCACTGTTGAAGTTTACTTACAGTAAGGATAGCCTAAATGGGCTCCAAATGCAGGTCTTGGTACAAGGATTTGTTGGTGTATCTGTTTTATTAGTAAATTCACAGATATGCAATAATGTTTTTTCCTTCCAAATAAATAAGTTGTTCTCAACTACTACTGAAGGGATCAGCAGGTCCTGATTCCAACCTTGTGATTAATTTTTCCATAGTATTTTTTGGGTATTTTGAGTATATTTATATGTATGTATTTGTGGGGGAATGAACCATGAACAGGTTTGTCTGTGTGTAGTCTTTACCAAGGAAAAATACTTTTAAGTTGCAGCAATGTCAGAATTAAGTAGTACTTCACTGCTACTCAATAGCCAGAAAATAGTGCTCAGCCTCAGGGCCTAATATGATAACTAACCATTTAAACAAGAAAAGATTTGTTTTTATAGGTTTTTCCTGTTCTGAAATAGTTTCAGGTTTATGTATTAAAGAAGTGCCTGCAATCTTAAGTATTTTGTAATGGAGATTGACATCATTGCTGATTTGATTTTTTAATCTTAAATGAGAGATTGATGAAGTAGTTTAAAGAGTGATAAAATCAGTAACCAAACATTTGTTTGAAGTAATGGAAAGATACAAAGAACAACAGCATAGCTGGGGACAAGTTAGGAACACATTTGTGTTTTTATTCTTAACTAATGTAATCAGGGGAAAATTACAATAGTTCTGCAAAAGACTTCATTGTTGAAGTAATTCAGAAGCAGGACAAATGCTGCAGTGATACTTCTAACTGTACAGATGGATAGAAGATACTACATCTTAGAGTTCAGGAACTCTTGGAAAATTATTTATTGAGGTTACATATAAACTGGGCCTAAAGGCAATGTAGTGTAGGCTTTCAGCAACTAGTGACACAGATTTGGTCTATTTGCAGTGTATTATCAGGAAGAGATAGTGAAAAATTACAGCAAAGTGGAAAATTTGTGGAAACTATTTTAGGTGATCTGCAGTAGCTTGAAATAGAGGTGAGAAAATCAAGGCTTTATACAGTTTTTATGGAAAGGTATTCAAGAGATGCTTAGCTTTAAGTTGAAGTGTTTGATAATGTTATATTTCTGAGTGTCTGCCATCTTTGACCATTGTAATATTTAGAATAATACCTGCAAGGCAAATTCTGCATCTAAAAGTCTTCCCTAGTAACAGAAAATAAAATTAAATCCATGTTGGTGGTGGGGAGGGAAATCTAACCTGCATTTTGATTTGTGTTGTCCTCTTTACAGTTACAGTTAGGTCAGTGTTTAGGGGCTAACTCAGATTTTTTAAAAAAAAAGGTAAAATTCTTCCAGACAGGGTCTATTCACTAGATAAATATGCATCTGATGTCTTTCCCCCCGCCCAAATAAAATGTTTTCATTTTCCTTTCAAGTTAAGCTGTAATAGAACAAAGTAGGAGGGATGCATAGATGTAGGATTTTACACTATACAACATTTAAATCAGCATGATTAAATTTAAGTGTGCTAGTAATTTAAAACAAGGACTTATAACTTTCTATCACCTTGATATTGCGTGTAGCTTTTGAGCAATTACCTCACATGTAAGAGATTCCTCAAATATTGACAACATGAAAATGGATTAGGGTGTTACATTTACAGTGCACATTTCAGTGTAATTGGTTATGTGCTAGGTGCAGTTTTTACATAATTGTCACCTACGTGTTGCATAAAGACAAAGAGATTGAACTGAATCCAAAGGTATTTTTCATGTTAACTATTAGTATCAATACATAGTCTGAAAAATGGTCGAGTATGTTTCTTAAATTTGTTGTTGTACCTAGTTTAAAATTGAACATATCCAATCACTGGCAGCTTGGGTAACTGTAAAAGTTAACATTTTTTTTTTTATTTTTTGTTTTATTTTATTTACATGCTCAGAAGTTAGCATTTCAAAAACATATATTATTTTTCTTGCTTTTTATAACATTAATGTGTATTGTATTTGCTTCTTCAAATTCTTGAGAAACCTTCATTAATCTCAAATAAATTTTGAAAAGGAATCTGACACATATGAGATGTACAAAAATAGAACTGCAGCATTTTAGGAAAAGAAGATAGGCAGAAAGTTAACAGACACATTCGTAGAATTTCTGCAGCCATTTTTGTTAGTCAAATTTTTTTTTTTTCGTAAAATAAATTTAGATTCTCATACAGCAAATGAGAATTTAGTGGTAATATTTTAGTGCTAGGCTTTTACATCAGTGTAGAAGAGAAGGGCTCTGAATTCTGTGTAGTCTAAGGGTTTTTGAGTCCAGTGTTATCCCCATTCAGGTGAATGTATACTGAGGAGGTGCCTGAAGTGCTTAAGCCCTTAGAATAATTTAGTTTGCTTAAAGTGCAAATGGCAGAATAAATGTTAGATACTGTATTAATATGTTTATTTAAGACAATTTTATTTGATTAAGAAGTTGCTTTTTGAATGGAATTTGTATGTGTCCTCTAAGGCAGACTATCCGTACTGTGACATTTTAAGGCCAAATCTTTATACCTGACACATTTGTGAAAATGGTATGTTAGTTTGTACTGTCATATTTTTATTTTAAAGCTCCATTTTTCATCACAGAAGCCTTTCAGGAAGCTACTGTGTGAAGCTAGAAACAGGCTAAAATGTGCAAGATCAAGGTTTAAAGAGCTTGTGGAACTAGGAATGAGGAAAGACGTGAAACATCAATTTATTCTGTAAAATGCGTGTTACTTTTTACTTTTTAATGCTTTATAAATACTGGATTATTCTCTGCAATTCCAGGGCAGCTGAAATTCTCTACTCCTTGGCTCTGGTACAGTCCAGTAAATTTGAGAAGATGAGTGTATTTCCTTCAGTGACTAACTATAAATTGCTGGCAGAAGCCAGGAAGAACCTTGGACTCTTTCAGCATCATGACGCTATTACAGGAACAGCCAAAGATTGGGTAGTTGTGGATTATGGCACTAGGTAATTTATGAAAAATATATAAACTTAAATCTTAATTTCTGTTTGCTTTTTTAGAACAGAACTGTTTATTTCAGGGATACAGATTTAATATAGTAGCATACTGAGTACTGAGAATTAGTGGTGCTCCGCACAAGAAGCAGATCTGATTCCCCATCCTCTTCATTTATGAAATACTTTTTTTAATTCTCGAAGTAAGAATTCAATATCCAAGTTTTTTCAGGTTTCACAAGAAGGTAGGTAGTGGAATACTGAGATTTCTTTAATAGCAGCTGTTATTTTGCAGTAACTGTTGTATAGGAGATTATTTTTGTCTTTCTTAAACAATGATCTAGAGATAAGCTAATTTAAGCGTATATTCCTTGGAAAATCCCCCACCCTCTGTAACCTGCCTTCGTTGAATGTCGGAAATCTTTTTGATGTTGACAATTTTCTACTTAATGTACCTGTTTTTGTTTATTTTTGTCGTAGCTGGTGGGTAGTTGCTTTCTCAGTACTGACAAATTATTCTGTTACTTGCTTCATAGAATTTTTTGAAGAAGATTGTATGATATATGGATGTCTATATACGTGCATGCTTTATTTATGGATTTGTTAAAAAAATTGTTACAAGTTGGAATGTTAATAACTAGGAAATTTGATTGATTGAAGTGGGTGATGGTAGACAGTCGATACTACAGCATGTTCATTAATTAAATAATTATTTTAAATACATCTAAAATGCTCCTTCTTATTTTAATTTATTTTGTGACAAGTGTTTCTAAGTTCCATGAAGTTTTAATCTATTGAAGCATAGGTGTAATCAAAGTGCCAGTGTGCACAATAACTTGGTTTGAGAGAGTAAAATAGAAGCTTTTTTCACTTTACAAATAAAATTGCCCAGCTCTCTGTATTTAAGAATTAGTAAGCATTGCAGGAATTACAGCAATGGAAAACATAGTAATAATTTAAATTTTGTGTTTCTGATTGTTTTTTTAATCCTACATAAATGCGGTCTTGCCTTTGTGACCAGCATCTCAGGCTTGTCTCCACTACAGAAACTGGAAATCAAACAATCAAACATAAATCACAAATTTTCCTAAGATTAACCTTTTGAAAAAGTACTTGAAAAAGTATTCTGAGGGTATACCTTTTATAGTATAACAGCCGTTAAATCTGCCTCACTTTCAGTATGCGAGGCAGGAATGGACTGAAATTCAGAATATTTCTGCTTGCGACTAGCTGTCCTTATTTCATGCTATATTGATATTAAAAATTACATTTTTTCTGCAACTTATATTGTTGAGTTCTTTATTATTTTTAAATTTTGAAGTTACCAAGCAACTCAAAACTAATTAAGACTTTAAATGTTTTAACAGGCTTTTCCATTCAATAATGAATTTGAAGAAAGTGATAGTTGACTCTGCTCATATTCTTGTCCTAAAGGATAAAAGTACTTATAGTTATGATGCATCAACTCCATTCCTGAAGATGGTGAGCTGTCTTTCTTGATTTTTTCCAAAAACTGTGTGATTTCTGTCTTTTCAATACAGTTTGAATCACCTAGAAAAGTCAGAACTAAATTTGCGGCTAATCCCTTCTCAAAAATCTTCTTCTTGTCACTGTTTGTATTAATTGAATATATTAGAAAGTAAAAAGCAAACATTGCAGGCGTTGTTTCTGAAAAAAAGCCCACACCTCTAAAGCAAAGGGGCCTAGTTTGTTCGAACTTGTGAATTAGATAGTAAAACCAGATGTTATAATTTTCTTGTGGGCATAAATTTGTTGGTGACTTTGGTGATATGCATATGTCAGTGAATATATAATGGTAGACAGTCCTGTAATTTGAATTGTAACTTAAAAAATATGGGAAGAAGAAAATTTCCATCCCAAATGGAAGTCTAAGCTGAGTTTGTGGGACAAAACCTTGTGGTTTTTTTGCCTTAGCTGAAATTATTTGAAACAGAAACAGGAATGTTCAATGAAATGGATGATAAAGTGAGCAACGTTTCCCCATGTCTCATTTTGAGACCTGTTTTACAGTGAAGAGCAGCTTGATGAAACATGTACTTGAATTACTCTTCCAGTCATATATTTATATATATAAAAAAATTGAGTTTTATACAAATATATATATGTGTATATATATGCATGCTGCATGTGTGTGCTATTCGGGTGTGTGCCAGAAATGCATAATTTTTCTCCTGTTTGGAAAGGCTAGCAAAATGAATGTGCACCTTCAGAAAGGAAAAATATTTTGAAGTCATTCATGGAATGAAGTTTTTACTTCTGCTCTGAATTATATTGGAGGATGTCATGATGTTACATTTTTCTGAACTTCCTTGGTTCCCATTCTTTATGAGTCTGGATTAATACCACTACATTCTAGAAGTACTAATTGCTGTTTAAACTGTATATTGCCTATAAGCATACTAAGTCAAACCTATCATTACCACTGTGAGAGCGGAAATTCAAAATAAAAGTTCTTATTTCAATGAATTTATTATATATATAGATAAAACAGAAAAAAATAAGAAGATTACAGAAGTAGATTATGATTTATCTCTATGACAAACAGTATCTGCAGCATATCATAAATCTAATATCTCCACAGGACACCAGATATCGCAACTAAAGCTTTTTAGTGTGGGATTTGTAGACGTCTAATGGGAGAGCTTCAATATATTTACAAGACCCTTTATAAATCTTGAGCAAGTAGAAAGTTCAAAGGCAGTTGTCTTGAAATACAGAATCATGGTATTTGGTGGCTGATGGAAGCTGACATCAAGACTTGCTCAGAGATGGGCATTCAGAATGAATGTCAAGAGAGCTGAGGAAGACAAATGATGAAGACTTTGAGATTGAAAATGGATGTTGTTTTTGAGGGGTGAAGAAGGGAAAAAAATATAGAGGAACAGAGCATGGGACTGTAGCAGCAGTATTCCAGCAGGTAGCAGGTACAACCACGAGAAAGTTTCCCTTCTTGAAGCCCAGAAAAAAGGAGGCTGTAAATAAGACATGGTGGAAGGACTCCAGATTGACGCTGCTTGCACTTTTTCTACTATTCGTCATTATTAGTTATGTGCAAAAGCATGTTATGGTTTTCTTAGTTGATGACTTAATACTTTTTACTTCATGTGTTAAGTTTTTTACAGACTCTACATTAGTAAACAAATGAAATCTAGATAATTTGCCAGGTAATACACTGAAAAAAAGATTCCAGAATAACCCAACCAATAGGATGAGATCTAAACTGTAGAAGTAAAGCTATGCAACTGTTGCACCATTCCTGTACATTAGTCTTATTTCTTTAAGTGCAGAAAGAAAATTTTCATGTAAGTGACAATAGTTGGATTTGAAAAACATTATTTTGAGGATGTTTTGACGAACTGGGAACTTTGCACTTCAATTTCCAAGTCTATAGTAGTCAGCATTGTATGAATTATAAGGAATTCACTGTGCTTCAACAGCTGGGCTGTTCTCTTGCTTAGGCTAATGCAACAGTGTCAGTTACCCTTTCTCAGTGGAAATGAGCCTTGGCTCATGTTGCATTCGTGAAAAGAGAGAAGCCAGTGTAAGATAAGAACTCATATTGTGAAATAATTCTTCCCATGATTTATATCACATACAAATCATACCACACCCCAAATTATGGGTTTTTTGGAAATTTTTCTCTAGGTACAATATAAAACAACAACAAGGGCTGATAGAAGACAAGACAGTGAATCCTGGTGATAAATACACAGCAGTGTGATGTTTCAGCAAGGGAAAGTTAATAAAAAATATATGATAAGTATTTGCAAAATTCGAAGGAAGTTGGTGATTATGAAGTCTTATATGCAAAAATGAAAGCAAGGGTAAAATTTGATACTGGAGTCTAATAAGGCATTTAATGAAAAGAAATGTTTCTCAATGAATTGGCCAAATTGAGCCTCTTTCTTTTGTCAATCTGAAATACTTATTTTATGACGTTTAGTGGTTCATCATCCTGGGTAATGTGCTAAAATAGACTTTGGTTTATGGTATTGTTAACATGGTTTTCTACTTCACAAAATTCACAAAGTAGCGAAAGCTCCTATATTATCCATTTAAGTGTATTCAAAAGCAAATTCAAAGATGTTCTCTTGTAGGATGATGTTCAGGCCTCCCAAGATTCTTTGCCACACAAGACAATTATAAAGCTGACATTGCAACCAAGGTAAATAATTTACGTATTACTTAGTGTCTGAGGTTCTTTTAGCAGTGTATGTGTTTTCATTACCTAGTAAGTAGCTTTTTATGCTGTTTCCTTTTTTTTTTTCCTTTCAATTTTCACTCAAAATAGAGCTAGAATTTAAAAAAAAAAAAAAAGAAAAATAGTGTGGGATATTATGCTAATACTATTATGTCTAATTGAAATAGGACACAGTATGTTAAAATACAGGCATTTCTCACATACCACATCTGAAGCAAGTATTCTATGAGATTTCAGAACATTAAAATACTAAATAAATTATACTGGAGAGAAGCAGTAGAAAATTCTAATTAAACAGAATTTCAGGTGCTGCAATTAGCATTGTGAGCAAAACCTTGTTTATATAAGGCCTCAAAATCGCAATTTCTAAATACTCTATTGTCTTTAGAATTCAAGTAAAAGGTAAACTAGGACAATGTCTTTTCTTAAGTCCAACTTTCCGCTCTATTAAGAAGGCTTACTTTTTAACTTATATGTAGTTGTAGAGTATTTGTTTGAAACTGACATCCAGATGTTCCCATGAACACTCAATAGCGTACCTGAAATAACTTACACATCCATTAAAAGTTGACTAATCCTAATGAAGTAAATATGACATATGGGTATGAAAGCTGCTCTATGTGAATCGAGTAATACATGGTTTTTGCTTATAGAATGGAAGATTTAAGATTCATTTAAAAAGCTTTGAATGCTATTTTTTGCTGATGTTGGTATTCAATTTCTCTAGTTCTTGCAAGTGGCAAGCTAATAAAGCTTCGCTAATTCATGAAGGTGTCTGACTATTCAGCAGACTAACTGCTACTATTAAAAAGTTCTAATTAAGTCTTTGAAAAGTGAGTAAAGTTTGGTCCTTGTGAGCTTTTGGGCAAAGCTGTCTTTAGTCGTCTGGCACTAAATGTACATAGTGTGTTTCAATATAAGCTTTTCTCTAAAGCATACTATTTTTATAGTAGGACTTTTATTCTCTTATTGGAGTGCTACATAGATGCTAATAGATTATCTTAAACTTGTCCAAAATGGCCAAAGACTTAGATGCTTAGATGTTTATTTAACTAAAATATTTCAGCTTTTTCAAAATTATCCCCTCATGTTTCTTCACTGGAAGAGGATTGTATATATAGTATATAAACCTTTGGCTGGAGGCAAGTTATAATTTAGACTTTGTTTGCCATTTGAGGATAGCTTTATTGCTTTTGCTCTCCTTGCCTAGGTTAGCTGTTGAAATATTCCCTGTGCCCCATTCACCCCCTGAGATATACCTTTTGTTGGCATCCACTGTTCCACTTATTTCTCTGCATAATATGCTGAGTAAGTTTTTTCCTTTTTTGGTGTTTATTAATTTCAAGCATTTACTCTTTCCTTTTTTTTTCCCCTCTTAGTTGTGTGTTAAATAGATATTCATGACATGAAAATTATTATTACTCTAACAACCTTTTGCTGTTGTTCTATAAACTGGTCCTAACTTACTGAGACGATAACAGTGATGCAAAATTGCTAATTGTACCTTGTCTGGTAATGTGAAGATACTATATAGTCGTATAAGATGTGGTTGATGTTCCAAAAACTGCGCAATCAGAAATGTGGGAGATAGAATAAAGAGAGTAAAAAAGTGAGGGAGAAGGGGGCAGAGAAATATTGTAAGAGAATATTGATATTGCTGACTAAAACCCTGTTTCTTTTTGTAGTGATTTCCATTTTGGAAACACATTGAAAATAATGCTTAAGTGTACACTACTTCATGTTTCCTTTGTTGTTAAAATTTTAATTTGAATATGTTGTTTGTTAAACTTTTGTTTGTTTTTGCTTATAAAAATGAGCTTAGTCTTTTTAGGCTTCTAACTTTATCTCTGGTTGTAGTCTGAATCTCCACTAACATTGTTACCATTGGGAAAAGTGGTATGTAATCTGACACAGTAACATTTGGTTAAATCTAGTATGTGATTATTTTGACTCCATCTGAGTTTTCTAGTAGCATTTTGTGTGAAATGTTAATTTCAGTAGAAACACAAAATCGACTCAATAAATCTATTATTAAGGATTATGGCCCTTAAACTTCAAAGTCTGAGGCTTCTAAGAGAGAAACTGATTTTTCATTTAAAGTTTTGAAGCATCAGCAGATTGAAAATACTGATTTTCATCAGGACTTTATTGTTTGCTTATCTTCTGTTCATAGTAGTCTTTATTGTTTATGTCTGTATGATCAAATCTCTAGATTTCTTCCTGTTAGTGTGTTCTAATATATCATTATATGAGATAGAAATTAAGTCAATGTAACTGTCAAGATGTTACTTTTCTTTAATTGGCTGTTTAGCTTTTGGTACTTTTGCATTTCCATGTCAAGACTTTTGAAAATAGCTGTATTGTAAATTGGTTATTCTTATAAAAGTTTGGTTCATATCACCTATAATTTTAGAGGAACACCACTAGTGGGAAGCTCATAAAATAATGGCTTTTAAAAATCTGATTAATTACTCAATTTTTTTTTCCTTCTTATTTTACTGGTTGCAAATATAACCTGCTTTTCTCCGAGAAAGTAGTTGGTAGTATGTTTTTGCCTCTTTCATTAAGCCTTCCTTTTTGGTGTTTTTTTGTTTAAGTGTTCTCCTCACTGCTCATGAAAGTTATAGTCAGTAGTGAAAACTGATTTGACAGGCTGTACAGGAGAGCTAGTAAAACTTGATTACATGGGAAAAAAACCCAGGAAAAGATCTATCTTTCTGTATTTGCTGTTCTAGTATTAAGTATCTCCAAATTGTTGTGTAGCTGAGAGGTATCTTTTAAACTACTTCTACGTAGGTGCCATTTGTAATATATTTGGTACTGTTTCTGCCCCCCGGTATTTCTTTTCTGTAGTGCTATGTTGCCTTATTTTTATGAATGCATAGTTTTATTTAAAAAGTAATGTGTTAATATTAATTAATTAGCTATGCGGAGTATTTTAAATCTTACTGTGACCTCTGTCACCTTAGAACAACTAAGTGGTCTTCTGATATGGCTTTTGAATACTGAAATTATGGATTCTTTAATTACATTACATCCCTTTTAACTACCAAATGAAGTCTCATGCTATTTAAAAAATTGTTACTTTCAGCTGAAAAACAAAGCTTTCACAAGGTAACACCTAACTAGATGTTGAACTACTTCTGTCTTGTTCTGAAATTTGAAATTACTGCATGTCTCGGAGAAAAAGCCCATGAGTGTGCTGATAAATTGATTGCTGATTCATACTTCTGTAAGTGCCCAGTCCTTTAATAGTTTTTTAAGAGTAGTCTGCCAGAGGTGATACTTCCCAAACGGGGAGAATTGCGTGCAGGGGACTTGACAGCTTGGGGTGTGTTTGAACATCTTGTTGTCCCATTTGGGCTGTCAGTAGCAGATGAAGTGCATGTTGCCAATGTGAGTGGGAGGATTTTTTAGCCTTTTTTTACATTGTTTCCTGGAGGCAACATTGCAAGGGAATGTGATACACACCCAAATAACTGAATTGACTGTTTTGGCCAGCTTGGATTTTGTAGTCATGTGGCACAACATGGTGAACCTGGGAGTGAAAAGACCTAACAATAGCAATCATGCTTTTTCTTTCCTTTTCTTCTCTTCTTCCTGTTTTATAACTTCTGAACCTTAGTGTACCTGGCTGGGAAGTTTCAGTGCTGTGCTCTACAGCCATGGTGTAAGGCATCCTAGCCAAACTGAAGATACTATGATATTGAAAGATTTTTTTAAAAATCATTGATTCAGGAATATTTTTCATGTTGAATCAACAATTATAATAATTTTCCCACAAATAGCTTCTGTCAGCTAATCTTATAGGAACATAATGATATATTTTTATTCAGGCTACTTTAATAGCTTATCAGGCAAAATTTCTACTAGTTGAAATAGTTACCTAGGCGTTAATTATGAGGAGGATACGCTGTAATCAATTATTTCTTCGAAGATCTCTTAAAGCACCAAGCAGTTTATTGATATCCATGTTATTAAAGTAAGTTTCTTGTTTTCAAATAGAGGGTACAAAATCATCTGGACTATTGTCCTTACTTTAGTATCTATGAGCAGGTTTTTTTCATAAGATTGTAGTTAATAAAGTTTTGGCATAAGGTGTATTTAACCTCTTAGGTCAAAAATTTGTGATCTTTTTTTGAGAAAGAAAATCCCTATTTACCTCTAAGATTTTTCAAGTTGCTTATCTTTTCAAAAATTCACTTGTCAGGGGTGGGGTACACACTGCTTTCTCAACACAGCACTAAGGTGTAGGAATTACAGCTATGTTATTAAGTTTGTTGTGTGATAAAGAATAATGCACAGAAATTCTTGGCAGACCCGTGTGTATGTTGCTGTATTTGGTTGGATGATGACAGCAAGGATAACTGTCATCAAGAAAAGGAAACTTTGTTGGTGTGTTATGCCATAACTGTGTCTTTCTGAGCTTAGGAAGTGACTGCATTGGGGTAATACTTTCATTTGGCAACTTTAAGTTTTGTGGTGGGGGTCTTTTTTTTTGGTTTTCTGGTTTTTTGACCTGTGTCCCTTGTTGGTACAATCAATCTAAACTTAAGTTATGAGGAGAGGACCCTCCAACAGCGTTTGGCATTTTAATAATGTACATTTTAATTACCTGTTATGCTTGCATGATTTCTGAGGCATATGGATTCCCAGCTGAAACAGCTGAAAAAAAAGAGTTGAATTGTCAAGTGAGGGGGAAAAAAAAAAGGTTAGAAAAAACAAGAAAGAGTACAGGTACCTGTAAGACGAGTTCAGAAATATTTCTGGCAACTCATACATTTTTAATATGCACACTTTTTCCCCAGAGGGGAAAAAAATCTAAAGAAAAGCAAGCAAACAAATAAACCCTAACCTAACAAATGTTTCTAGTGTTTTGTTGGATTAAATAGTGATAGCAATATGCACAACCTTGTTATGTTTTTGTTAAAGTGAAACCTCTGTTTTTGTATTTTTAAGGAAGGTGGACAGGATGAATATTTATTCAATCAAGCCTTAATACTCTCTGCTTCTGTTGTGATTAATTAAGCACTTGTATTAAACACATATTTAATACAAATGTTCAAGAAGTTAAAAAATTAGAAAACACTTTGGAAATTATATGTGAAGAGCCTGCACTTTTAGTTTCCAATATTCTACCTGCTTAGATTAAATACACCCTAATGATTTTTTTCTTTTAAATTACTTTAAAAGTGTTACTCTTGGTGTTCAACTGCCTGATCAGTTTTCTAGATTTCAGGTGACCTGTTACTGCCATGAATATATTCTGTTTGTAGTGAACTCAAGGTAATTTTGATTGAATTAGATGAGCATTTAAAAAGCATTCTCCTTGATTTTTGTTAAGGAAGAGCTGTTGCAAAGCCATTGAAATGCTTGGCTGACACAGGATAATTCAGACCGTGTCTGAATCTAGAAACATCAGTTGATGTGCACTTGAAATAAATATTTCAGTAAAAGCCATTCTGGTAAAAGTACTGACTTCAAAATGAACAAACCCAAAACAAACCCCATGATACATGATCCATTCATTCTGTTTTATAGGTGGAAGTTAGCTGTGCAACTGTCTTTATGACCGAAACCAGCACACTCTCCACTGACAGTGTCTAACGGGACAGGCAGTGAGGGGTATGGAAGAGTTTACAGCACACTGATCTCTTCATTCCCACTCTTTTTCTGTAAGGTGACGACAATTTTTTTGGAGGTTTCGATATGTACTGGGCGAGTTTTCTACTTTTTCTGTTAAATATAGTACATGCAGGCTTATCTCAGAACTGACTCCAGGCACTGGTGGCTGACATGTCTCTAAAAGTTTATCTGTGAACCCTAAAAGCGAAACAACAAATAAGCTAGGAGATGAATGCCTGTTTTGATGTGAGGGATAGCTCATTAAAACAGAACTGTGGTACATAGTTTGAGTTATATAAATTTTCATTAAGAAAAAGAAAAAAGTACCTTTAATTTGCAATTAATTGTACTCCAGAGTTTTTTGTGGAATTGATTTTGAAAACTCAGTTTTTGAATGTTCTGCTTCTAAATTTAAGTTATTCTGAAAGTTGTTACATTTTGAACTTTTAATCATTACTTCAGGGGATAAAAATTCTTGTAAATCAAACTTTTTTCAGTTTTTGGTCTGTCTTATTGTTGATGAACCAAGAACAGTCTGTTCTGAATGTTTTTGTTTACAGACTGTCTTTGAAATTGCCATTGCAAAATTAAACCATTACATAAGTTCATCGTTTGTAGCATTTGTGGTATCTTTGCAGTTTTTCAAAACTGCACAACTCTTGGATTTTCATTTCAGTGCAAAGAATATCAGCATTTTTTGTTGGGGTTTGCAGTACCAGTGTAGTCAGATTGTGATGGCGTTTGATGCTTCAGTTACTGTAAAAATTATAACAGGAAAATGAAATACAACAATTAGGTCTTACAAGAAAGTTCTGGTTTCCTCTGAGAACACTATAATGAAAGTGTCATATGAAACACAGAAGGAATAGGTAAATTGTACATACTTTAGGGGAAGGGGAAAAAATCCTGAGTTTGTTTTCAGGAAACAAAGTGATCATTAGGAAGGAATATGCTAGTGAATGATTGACTAGAACTGAAAGATCTGCATTATATGCATGTACTTGTTGAAGCAGTTTTGGAAGTAGAATATACACATTTTCAGTATATTAGTACATTTGTGTATTATTTCTTTTTTTTTCCAGGCACTGGCCCATTCAGCCTTTTTACTGGAAATAATTTGAGGCAATATTGTAGTTAGTCCAAGGCTCTCAAGGCACAGACTGGAGTAATATGGAATACTTAAAAGTCTTTCTGCTCTTCTGAACCAGATTTTTTTTCCCTTCTAAATGCAGATTTATAAAGCCTGCACTACAAGAGGAACAAGGAAAGGATTTTAGTGAAAGTACTTCCTGATCCTGAAAAAGTCAGGGGGCTTCAAGCCCATCTTGGACTTCAGAACACCTCACAACTTTGTGGTAAAAGACAAATTTAAAATAGTGCCTTTGGACTTAATCCTTTTATCCTTAATTGGAGAGTAGTTATGTACTCCAGATTAGGATGTGTGCCACTACAATCCATCTAAATCACAGGAAGTATATGTATCTGGCATATGTAATAGGTACATAGTGTTTAAAAGTCTTGTCTTAGGTCGATGTTGATATTTTTGTCTTCTCAAAATTTGTAGTTCTTGCTGTACCATTGTCTGTGTTTATTGTGAATGCTGTTTTCTTGAGGATGTTCCATGGTTTGTTCTTGAGAAACACATAAAAAGTTCCTGTGAGAGTGTCTGCCTAATTCTGTGCCTTTTGCATGAGCAATGGATATTATGAAGATTTATCTGTAGAGTAATAAAAAAGAGAATTCATAGGAATGCATGTGTGTGAGTTCTCTCACCTTCATTAATGAGTCTAAAGTTCAGCTTTGGGTTTGTCACTAGGAAGGGTAATCCTGTAGTGATTCTGAAATGTCAGACAAAGATAGCAGAACTTTTTTTAAGCACGGAATCATTGGTTTTATTTAGATCTTAATCCAAACTGTCAGCCACTGCTGCTTTTAGAAAGAATATTTAATTTTACCATGGCTCTATTTCTAAACTACACACTTAACTTGCTCTTCAAATGCTGTTATAATCATAGTATTATTTTAGATTGTGTTAGTCTCTACTGAATTCTTGTGAATTTACCTATTTGTTAATTGTATCTCTTTTTTATTTCTTGATGTCACCAGTTGGGTATTGAAATGAAAAGCTGATCTCTGGATAATAGATTCTGTTTTCACTGTTTTATAGCTTATGAAAGAAGCACAAATTTATATTGTGTGCAGGTAGTTTTAGGTTGAGATTAGCTTCCTACTAATTCTTCTGCAGACTATTTTTCATAAACTGCAAAAGATGTCTTATTAGGAAGATGAAAAAGATTTTAGGATTCTTCATATTTGATAATATTTATTTATATGTATTAAAGATTAATATTCTGCTTTATAATGAACAGTTTAAATGGATTAAAATTTGCTCCTTAGATGTAAATTGATTTTTTTTTTTTCTTGCTACATCTGTGACAGTATTGATGGATGAAAGACGCTTATCTGAATGTGATGCAGAGCAACATGTTAGCATTATTTATTTTATCCAGTTAGGTAAGCTGATAAATCTCTTTAAACTTTATCCAGTCAATGAAAAGCCCCTTGGGAAGCTATTGGAATCTTCTTTTGGGGAGAACCTGCTTTTCTCTAGTTAGAGACTAAGTAGAGAAATCTTAGCTTAATTTGATTGTTATTAAACCACCCATATTCCCATTCCCCCAAATTTTGTGTTTACATCTGACACTAAATCTGAGAGTGTAGCTCTTTACTCATAAGTTTTCCCTCACAAAAGACTTCTTTATTTGATAAAATGTCTTGGATTGTATAGTTTTGAATGGTAATGTTTTCAGTATGTACTCTGTCTCAGAGAAACTCTACGTTAAGGCTGTAGCAATATCGAAATGTTTTTATATAGTTAGGTGTGTTGATTCAGTTTAAAGCACGAGTTAACTGTATTTTCATTTGTGGTTTTGACCTTAACTTGGGGCTATCTTCACTCAGTTAGTAGGCAGGCTTACTGGTTGCCCAGCTGTTTTTCAAATTTTCATTGTTAAATGTTGGATATCACGTATTATTCAAATTATATCATTTGGTTGTCTGAGTAGAGGTAATTTTTTTTGTGCAAAGTGAGGCCAAATACAAGCAAAGAATTCTTTAGGTCAGACGTCACAAGTTGTTTTCTTTTCTATCAGGCATGCTAATAGAGTAGAGTGTAAACAGATTGTAAATTTGAAGTCATGCTGGGAACAAGCACTCTATATTGCTTTTGGGTGATTGAAGTGGAAATGTATGCTGAAATGTGTGCTATACTCAAGTGATGAGGAGTGAAAAACTTAGAGTATCTAGTTTTAGAAAACGTACTTTGAGAGATGAGACTTGAAAGGTTAACAGGACATGAGTACTAATTCAAAGAAAGCGACCAAAGAGATGTTGAAAAAGCATCAGTTGTTTAGTTTGGAAAGACTGATAATGAGGAAGATAAATACATACAGGTTTGTTACAAAGAGTCATGTTATACTTGCAGGAAAAAAGGAAGACGTATGTGGAGAAAGTGTTGTTTAAAGTAACTAAAAATACAATTGTTTATTAGCAAAACTGGTGCTTGTGCTGCAAAACATTATAATCAGTTTTGGACATTTTAGGAATAGTGATTGCAGCATTTGTCAAAGTTTATCATACTGAATTCTCATTTTGGTTGAGGTCAAGCTACAGAAACATTCTAGTCCAGTGGGTTTTTGTTAATATCTTGATTTTAACTCCTCTCTTCGGTTTAGTCTTGAGAGTCATAGCAAATTAGGGTATTTTGTAGTACCTAGCATGACCTAAGATTATAGACTAATCTGTTTGGTACACAGACTTCTGTGGGGTTTCTTGTTTGTGGGTTTTATTTTCACTACTCTAGGAAGGTTGATGTCTAATGAGGTGAGGATTGCAGAATAGTGTGATATATGTAGATTAGTAGAAACAGATCACTTTTCTATAGGAATGCTAAGGGTCAAGGAATTTCCTAATACTGGAAAATCCTTCATTTTCCCTCTACCTCTCCACACCCCTCCATCCCCCCATCTCCCAGAAGTTCTTTTTCTGTAAATTAGTTGGTATGAATTGACATGGAAGTGTATTTCCCTTTTTGGAAAAAAAAAAACCAACACAGAAACCTCTGATGCAGAATGATTCCATCTAATGGATATTACCAATTTTGTTCCCTTTCAGAATAAGAACTAGGAAGATAATTTCTGTGTTATTGGAAAAATATCCATGCATATCTCTTAAAAATTACATTAAATAATTCATCACAGGGTTGTGGACTTTTCGTGGCAAAATTAACTGACAAACTGATTTAGATGCTTTTTGTTTCCTTCTTTTTTGTAGAGTTTGCCTCTATTAAAAGAAGGTTGTAGGCCAGATGTCACTGATAATAGTTCAAGGAGACCTTGACTCTTGTGTGAGGTACCTTAAGTGCTTTGAACAGAGATAGGTAACTTGACATAATTTTTTTTTTTTTACCTAGTATTTTGAGTATATTGGGAAAATATTCATAAGAATTTTCCAGAATTGTTATGGTTAGATTTTATTCAATGTTTTTCCCCATGGACCTCTAAAACAAGGAGACAGCTTTTTAAATAACAGGAGAGGAATTTTTGTGGTCAAGTTATTTTTAGTTTTATTCTGTATTAAATAAATGAGGAAAATAAGTACGTACATGTTGTCTTGGACTTCAGTGCCAGAACCATGGAAGTCTTTTCTTTGGGGAGGTTGGTGCATATTTGCAAAGCATAGATAAATGTCTGGTTTAAATAGGTGGTCTTTGTTCTTTTCATTCCATATGCCTCCATCATCAAAGACATGGACCACCTAGGGCTTGTGTGTGTCAATTCATAGCATTTTTTTAGAATTCTGTATTTCTTTTTTTTTTTTTTTTTTNATTTTTTTTTTTTTTTTTTTTTTTTTTTTTGTTAAGCTTCAAAACATACATCAGAAGTCACATAATTCAGATTTTTTTAATGGTATTTTTGGAAGCTACCATGACAAGCAGTGCTTTATGCAATAAGCCCAAGTCTCTTTCCACTCCATACATGTAATTGTTTTGTAATTAAATGTTACTATTTGTTACTCTTCTCACATCTTTCAAAGTAATTTTTCCTGCAATTTTAAGATATGAAACAATTTTGATTTTCTCTTTATCATCCTAGTGAGGTGTTTTTTTTTTTTTTAGAGAATATAAGTTTTGTTTAGAGTTCTAAAGTCTTATTCTTTTAAAATCTTATTCATTTTAATAATGAAAGTATTTGAAATAAGAATGGGGAGTGGCTGTTTCTTGCTCTGGCTGAAAGCGTTCCACAGCTTGGAATCCAGTTGGATTGCAGGAAAGAATGGTCAAAATATTCTTTAATGCTTGAATGTATGTATTTAGTAGGGTTTATTGATGGTATATGGTAGGTTATCTAGCGAAAGTGGTCATGCTTGTATCACCAAGAGATACCTGTCCTGAGTTTGAGACACTCAAAAAAGTATGGGGTGAAAAAATTCAAAGCATATCTTTCCAAAAGTGTCTGAAAAACAGGTGTCAGGATTTGCTTTTCTGAAATTGCAAATATTTACAATGAATCCAATTTAGGATTAAGAGCTGAAATCTCTTTCAGCTCTTAATCTGCACCCATTTCTCATTTTTTGGTGGGCTGAGAGCAGTTAACTTGTGCTCTCTGTGCACAGATGAAATACGTAGTCTCTGTGTGTGAACTGGTCATGGTGTTATCTATGGAAAGTTATATGATTTCCTTTTGTTTCAGTACATTTTATATTAAAGTATTTTCAGAATTCTTAGATTACTTTAATAAGTGAAAGAAATTATGGCTGACACTCAGCTGTAATGCTTCCAAAGTAAAGTACTTCAGATAAAATTTTTTTATATGAACTTTACCAATAAGTGTTAAAACCCCCCTCACTCTTTAACTGGATGAAAGATGTAAACTTTAATAGTTTTCCTGGTGTTATTGCCAAAGACCAGTGATCTGAATAATGAAAGGAAAATATTTGCTTGCTGCTTCTGAAAGACAGTAATATTAATGGTTTTGCCTTAAAATGCGGGATAAAAAACCTTTAAATATTATCAAGTTGCTTCTCTGTGTAATGTAACTGCAATGCATTAAGCAATTTCACTCAACTTTTTCGTATGACATTGCAGTGATACAGCTTGAGTGACATGTAGCTCTTTTGTTTCATATAAAATTTAAAATTGTTATAGTGGGATGTTATTTAAGGGTGGGAGTTGAATGGTGCTTCAGAAGAAAAGTGATTTAATTACCTTAGACAGTGCTTTTGCATATGCACAATAATTACATCTCACTTTCTAAAATAATTCAGTTTTGCTGGAATAATACCTCAAAGCAAAATCTTAGCATCTAGGCAAAATTCCTTCTTTTCAACTGATGAAAATCTGCCCTGTCATTAGTATTACTCTATACACACATAATGCATTGATTCAAGAAGCTATAAAACGTATGTATCTTGGTATAACAAGAGCTTTATCCAAATTAGAAAAAAAAAAGGTAGTCTGGTGAAATGTAATAATAATATGACAGTTCCTACGTCTTTTGTCATGGGTGAATTTGTCATGCAACTAATTAAAGTTGTGAAACATGTTTATATCTGTGGGAAGGTGAACAAAGTTCCTAGAAATATTTTTGCACTAATATGTTTTTGCTTGGCAGATAATTTAAATTTAATGAGGATATGTAGCATTACTGAAAATTTATTATATGCATAGGCTCACATTTTACTTGGAGGCATAAGAAGTGTATTCCATTGTATAAACAAATTGAATAAGTAAAATATTTTTGAAATGTTCTGTTGATGGAGTGAGAATGAGGATTTATTTTAAGGTTTGGGATTGGATTATCTTTTAATCTGTATTACTCCTGACAGAGTTCTTACCTTCTTCCTTGACAAAATATGAGAAGTTCTTAAGAAGTATTTTATTAGTTCTATTTTTTTCTGCCGCTACTTTCTAATGTGTAAGACTGAGAGCACTGTTGGTTTAGTTAGGTTTTGATTCCACAAATGTTGTTTAAAACCAAACCAAACAAACAAACAAAATAATTATCATTAACCAAAACATTTAATTTAAAATCTTTCCAAAAGAAGACAATTCCAGTTAAGGAGAAATGTAAAATGACTTACTCAAGTCTTGGAGAGGCTCTCAGAAAGTCTTGTATAAGTTCTTAAAGGTTCCAAAAGCTGACCAAGAATATCCTTAATTTACTACATTGTCTAGTAATGTAGGAGTCTTCAACATGAAACAGGGCAAAAGAGAGCACCCCAAAGCATTTCTGGTTGTGACCACAAACATACATTGAAAATTGTTGTTATGCCTAGAAGTCATGATTTAACAATTCTTCAGCACAGGTATCTAAGGAGTTAAAAGGAAAATAATTTTTATGGGAAACTCATTCTATGTATGGCAGGTAATCCGAAGGTTCTAGATATAAAAAGGTAATATAGTCTCTGATTTTTGTTTATTCAGCTAATGAGAAATTGGAGCTGACCTTTCATTTCCTGCTTATCATGAGGTAATAGGGTAGCAGTAAAATGCTGTGGCATTTACCAGCCGAAGTTTGACACTGGAAAAAAGAAGAAGCCAGTGAAAACATACAGCAAAAACAATAGCCTGCTTAGGATTCTGTGTATCTGTAGAGCAAAACTGTATTTGTTAAAATTAGAGTAGTGTTGCAAAAAAAATCAAAAAACAGGATGGAAAAAGACTAGTTGAGAATTTTTGGCACTACGGAGAAAAGGGAAGGATTTTTCTTGTTTGTATTACATTCCTGGGATAGTAGTAGATTAACTTAAGTCTGATGTTACAAGCATAACTGTGTAGAAGTCCTCAGTCTCAGAATAAGGAGGAGTTAGATGTGTGTTTGCTTATTACCTCAAAGCAGTTTGCTGCTGTCTCTCAGCCCTGAAGTTCTACTCTTTCCTTATTTCCAAAATGTTATCTCAGCAATTTTGCCCATTGCTTGCCAGAATTTATGGTGCCAGGGAGAACTTACTCTCCTCTGGCATATATGTAGAAGAGGGCTACCCTCAGACCATTCAGAGCTAATTTTGGAAAAGAGAAAAGATTAGGGAGTTTAGCTATGTGAGTAACCTGTGCACAGGACCTTAGTTGTGTTGCAGTGCCAGGCCAGTGAATAATGGAGCACAGAGCAACTAAATGTACAGATAAGGAACCTGGAAGAGTGTCGTGGGTTTACCAGGCCCCCCTGAACTGAAATAGTCAAGTCCAGGTGAATTTCTGGAGGAAAAAGCCAATCAGAAGTTTTAGTAATGCCTCTGCTAATGACATATTTAAGAAAACATATTTAAGAAGAGAAGCTGTGTGGCGCAGAAGAAATTAAGAAGCCATGGAGTAAGAGGGAGGCAGCTGGCCCCCAAGTGGCGGGGCCAAGCCTTCTTCCCCCGGCCTTGGGCCTCGGCAGGCATGGCATTGAAGTCTTTCCAGCTGGGATGTGTAACAGTGGAGAAAAAAACTCCAGACAGAAGCTGGCTACCTGGAACTTGCTACTGAAAGAATTCCAGCCCAGCGGAGAGCAGAGAGGACTTGAGATAACAGTCTCCTCCAAGGTCAGGAGTTCTAGCAGGAGAAGAGCTGAGGCGAGGGGGGAAGTTTCCTCACCCCTTCCCTCCCTCCAGCAGGGGAAAGACTGCCACCTTTAGAAGATAACTGGGGTGCAGAGACTCCCCAGCAGTTAATGAGGCAATTTGTCCCAGAACAGATGAGTGCCTGAGGAGGTTGTGACTCTCGTGAGAGGCCTGAGTTGAAGCAGAGTCCTGCTAGAGACCTGTGCCCTTGGAGAGAGAGACTTATGCTGGAGCAAGTTGTCTCAAGTAGGACTTTTAGTCCCAGTGAGGGATCCATGCTGGTGCAGCTCACTTGTGACCCTAAGACAGCAGAGAATGGAAGAACTGTTGTCCTGGGTGGACCCACAAGGAGAGGTCTATTTAAGACTGTCTTCTGTAAGATGGGACCCCATAGGAACAGGGGAAAGGACTCAAAGCCATTCCCTGTAGCCTGTGGTAAAGACCATGGTGTAGTAAGCGTCCCTCACAAGCCATAGAAGACCTCAGGAGCTCTGGTGCCCACAGGCCTCTGGTCTTAGTCGGAATGGAGGAGGGACAGACCCACCCCTGAAGTCATCATGCAGCAGAGCCAGCTGAGAGAGAGAGAGAGAGAAAACGAAAGGAACCTCCAGCTACAACACACTGAACCTGTTATCCTAAAGATAACAGAAAAGAAACTTTACAAGTGCTACAGAAATTGCTTCTAAAAGAAGAACCTTTCTTCCTCCTGGACTGATACAAGGGAGGAGAAATGCTTTTGTAAATATTCATGATAGATTTACAAAAAGAAGAAACCTTTCTCCTGGACTGATAAACTGGGGAGAAATGCTTTTGTTGGATCTGGCACCCAGCCAAACACCCAAACCCACAGCGAGGACCTTCCCCCTCCCTTGCCTTCCCAAGACGGGGGAATAATGACTGAAAAACTCAACGAGCTGAAGCTTATAAATAACAACCTAACATTCTTTTCATAAGATAAGCAAGTTTAATTAGAACTATTGTAGTATACATTATTCCTCAGTCTTTATCTTGTTAGTAATAAATCTTAGTGTTATTACCCTTATGTCAAGCCTCTGTTTTGTCTGTATAAAACCTCTCTCAACTTATAGAAATTGTGTGGAGGGGGAAGTTCGAGGAAAAAATGGATCCCTGCTAAAACCCACAACAAAGAGTTACAATCAGAATGTGAGATTATGGGAAGAGGTTCAAACTACAAGTCAAAGACCTGAGTGACAAATTTGTAGTTTGGGTGGAAGGAGACCATTCTAGGTGAAGTGGTTTGATCTGTGAAGGGGGTAATGAAATCTGAAGGTTAAAATGTAAAAGCAAGGGAAAGAAAACCACTGTCTAAATCCTGAGGAATCTGCGTAGGAAATAGAGCAGAGAGTGCTGAGGAGAATCTACTCAGAAGAAATGCTGAAGGAGTGATTTGATAAATAAGAAATGGGTATCGTGGAAGCTGTTGAAAGATACTCATGGAGGAGTAAATTGTGCTTTACAGTGGGGAGGATCAAGAAGATAAAAGGCAGAATTTTTATTCTTTATTTAAAACATGACACCAACAGAGGGAAACTTCAGGGAACAGTTGTAAATAATGCATCCTTTGAGCTTGTCAATAAAAAACCATGAAGTACAGTGATAGTCCTACAGGTGCGTGAGAACAAATGTTCTGGTATAATTTCATTTTCTTATACTTAGATATATGAACCTGTAATAATAATTAAAAAAATATAGGCAAATAAAGGCACTCTATTCAGCTCAGGACTGATTCTTTTGGTTAATAATATAATCTGCATTCAAATGGAACAAAAGGCATAAGATTACATTAAAAAATGTAATTAAAAATTACATTAAAAAACTCCATATGTACCTGATAAGAAGATATGCAAACAGTTGCCATAATGAACGTTGGTAAATTATAATTTAAATAGTTTTGTATTTTCCTTTAGAGCAGAGAGAAACCAGCTCCTTTAATGAATATATGTCACATATATATATGTACGGCAGGTTTTGTTCATTACTTCACTGTTTCTAAACTGTGTTAAAGGAGAAGCAGTTGTGGATGAGAATTTAACAGTTCGGTCTGAAACATACACGTAAAATGTATGTTAAGTATCTTGATTGTGCTTGCAACTGTAATAGAAATTCTTCAGTAGTTAACATGTTAACGTATTTTTGATAAGATATACTCAAAATTTTTGTGTAGAAATAGTAGCATTAAGAAAAGAAGGCCTTAAAAGAATTGATGTTGAATATCCATTGTTTCCTGGCTATGTTTTGTATATTTCTTTGTTATGGTATGTACCTGTTGCTCTAATGTTGTTTTAATGCTCTGTATGTAAAATTTATGTGCAGTAATACTAAATCTGAAGAAGGAAACTTGGTTGCCAAGAGCTAATTTAGTAAATATGTTTTTTCAGATACCTTTTGATATATAATCCTACGGAACAAGAGCGATTTTCAGTGGTTTCAGTCCATGTGAATTCACCCAAAGTTAAATTATTGTCTCTGTTGGGAAAACCTGTTACAGTCCAGATTAGTGCTGTTTGGGATGGAGCAACTACAGTGTCACATGAAGCATACCAGGTACACTACTTCAAGTAAAAGCATTATTTTTGACATATATTGTAGCTTCATAGTTGAAGAAAATGAAAAGCATACTTTATATGTTGGCAATTCTATCTTCTGCAGACCATTCAGTCTTTTTAAGCAAAAAAAACCAAACCAAACCAAACCAAAAAAAACCACCCAAAAAAATCCCAAACAAATTTAACATGATGTTTCTTAAACTTAACATTTAACATAATGTTTCTTAAACTGATAAGTTAGTAAACTTTTGTGATATGATGTATTACATATAAAGGATGAGTTTTAGCTGCATGAACAGAAAATACTGGATGTATGTCTTTCCCTTAACTGTCTAAAGCTGATTCTTTCTTCGAGTGATGGTCTATGCATGCAGTCACACATCTCTGTCCTTTCAGAAAATTTCAGTTCTCAAGCACTCCAGCTGGAAGGTCTTATAAGGGCAATGACTTCAGCATTTAGATATAGATTTTTTTTTCTCTCTTCCAGATACTCGAGCTAGATATATGTCTTTGAGTCCACCTCTTGGATTTTTTTGAAGCAAAGATTCTGAGAATTTTTGAGTCATACATCATTATAGAAGATTGTCCACATCAGAAATTTATTTCATTGAATTCCTAGTGATACAGTAGTGGTGTATTATTGTAATAGTACTTTATTACTTTCAGGCTTACATTCTGACTCCTTTTGACGTAGGAACTTCTTTCAGGATAATATTCCTGCAAAGATAATTGCATAAGTGTCTCTAAGTTGTGTCCCAAAGGAATAATTATTGGGGGTAAACACAGTTAAGCAGCTCGACCCTACAGCCAGTTGTTCACTGGTCCAGTGGGATGAGAGAGAGAATTGGGTGGGTAATGGTGAGAAAACTCATGGGTTGAGGTAAAGATGGTTCAATTAGTAAAGCAAAAGCTGTGCACACAAGAAAGTAAAGCAGGAAATTCATTCACTGTGTCCTGTGGGCAGCCATCCCATCCTGTGGGCAGAAAAACAGGGCTCCATCACGTGTAGTGGTGACTTGGGAAGTGCCATTGTTCTGAACATCCCTGTTTTCCTCTTTCTTCCCACAGATTTTATTGCTGAATGTGGTGCCACATGGCCTGGGGTATCCCTTTGGTCAGTTGGGGTCAGCTGTCGTGGCTGTGTCCCCTTTAAGCCCCTTGTGCATCCCCAGACTGACCAGCATAAGAAGCAGTAAGGGCTGATGCTGCATAAGCACTGCTCAGCAGTAGCTAAAACATCCCTGTATTATCCATGTGGTTAATACTAAAACCAAGATGTACCTGGCATATTGCTTTTCTCTGCAGATTATAGCTCTTAAATAACCAGAGACTAAAAATGAGACACTTGCCTTGTATTTAGTTATTTAAATTTGCATATTTTTAAATGTAAATTTTAAACTTAAGTTGTAAGTAAGATCTGTGTGCATTTGATCCAGTACACGTGCATCTCCAATAAACAGCAAAGATGCTCAGAACCGCACATTACAGCTAACATTCTTTCTTAGCAAGATTCAAAATTATTATTGCGTTAATATAATGATGATCTTGATGCCAGGCAAATTAGTGATGCAGATATTTTTGGGTTTTAATTCTTCTTAGCATTCATTCTTAGCTATTAATTTTGGAATGTCATTTGTAATTTCATATTCTTTTGTATACTATGGGAAAAATTCAGCCATCCTAAAATTATTCATAGAAAAAGAAGTTACCCTGAGCATAACTTCAGTGTAAACAGTTGTTATTTTTCTATTTTTAGTAATGACTTCTTATTTGCTCCCAACAGATCTCTTTTGTGGCACATCTACCACCTCTTGGGATTGGAGTTTACCAGCTTTTGGCGGATGAGAGTTCAGAAGCAGTCTTAGCTGAGTATAATATATACTTGAGGAACAGTAGACAGGAGAAGGCAGACAGAATTTTCAAGATAAAAGAGATGGAGAATTCTGCAGATAATATCATCTTAGAAAATGCATACATGAAACTGTGGTTTTCAGGAATGTCTGGGTTACTGGAGGTGTGTTGCATTTTATTTCAAAACCCTATGTTTTACATTTTTGAGAACTTCTGTGCTTATTTGTGGAAACTTAAGTGTGTCAGCTATTTAAAACATGAATCTCTGTCCTTTCAGAAAATAAATACCAAAGAAGATGGTAAAAACCATCAAATGAAGGTGGAGTTCGCTTGGTATGGAACTACAAGTAACCGAGATAAAAGTGGAGCTTATCTCTTCTTACCAGATGGAGATGCCAAGGTAAACCTTCTGTTTGCAAAGAGATTATAATCTTGAAGTAACTTGAAGCATTCTGCAAATACAGATTGGAAGAGCTGTTTTTACTCAAAACTGAAACAAAAATTATGTGGATAGATATAATGACATCAGTTATTGAAGTGATTGGCAAGAGTCTGTACTTTATAACCCTAGATCAGAATAAAAATACAGTAGAAATCTGGAAATGTAAAAATATGGAAAAAATTTATGATTCACCTAAAAAGTTAAGATGTTACCCTTGCAAACAATCCAGTGAGATGTAACCATTAATCATGACATAAAAGAAGTCATCAACCATAAGGGAAGTCACTTTTCATGGTGAAATTCATACTGAGTCCTTTCTGCTTCTTCACTTTTCTGATTTTTAATATTTTTTTATTATGAATGAGGAGCTTCTGGTTCAGAGCACAGTACTTTTCAAGCTGATATTAGCATATTTAGTTTAATATAATAATTAAGAAATTGGTGAATGTAAAGACAGAGTAGAAATTAACTGTTCTGATTTAGTTGCTTAGGGTTATCTGTATTTTTAGCTGTGTAATTAGTGAAGAGCAACAGCATAGTCCTATTACTTTTGAACTGGAAATTCAGAAATGACAGTGTTTTTACACTGACTTAATTACCATACGGAATCTACTATACCCCTGTTGGAACTGGAAAAGTGATATTTCAGAAAGCAAATGATAAAATAATGAACATTTATGAAGCTAGCTAGTTTGCAGCATATTTCTTCTGCTGAGTTTCATCTGTGGAAACCCAAGTTGCATACATAAGGGGGAGTTCTGTGTTTACCACTTTGGGAAATAAGCAAGAGTAATCATAGGGTTTTTGGAGCAGGGAAGGGTGTTAGGCTCTCTTTTTTTTTTTTTTTTTCCCCGTTATATCTGTAAAGCAGTCTGCAAAGGACAGAACAGTTTCCTTTTCTTTTAGAAGTCTTTCCTACAAGCACACGTTTTGAGGTCTGTGAGTTGAGAGTTTTGAACTACTACTGTCATAATTGTTTACTTTATTTACATTAAACAAGGTTTACTTATTCATAATTTTAAATGTCAGTGTTTTTAATCTGTGAATACCTGAAAAATATTGTTTATGGGTTTTAATTTTTGCCTTTCACCTGCTGCATGGTCACACTAACTACTTTCATTATATATGCTAATTTATCTTTTTCTTTTAAAAACAATAATCACTAAATGTAGCAGTTATATAATTTTAACTCCTCTGTTAAGCTATTTGCTTTATAAAAATAATTTGGAAAAATCCATGTAGCAAAATGCTATGGTTTAAACAGAAAACGTCTGTCACATGTCTGCAAGCACAGTTAGAAAAGAAAAATTAAATTAAATTGCATTTTTAGGTAACATTAAAAAAGGTGGTGTTCAACTTTTGTAACATTTTATGCAATAAAAATGAAACCATTATGCTTCTGAAAATTCTGCTTCATTAATATTATGCCTCACCATAAGGCTCATTTGGCTTGCATTTTAATAACACTAGTTAAGTTGTCCCACTGGGAATAACAGTGTAATTCCATAGTAGTTTCTAAATCAGTTTGAACTAACACTTGCTATCTTAAAAAAAACACCAGCTGTTCAGGGTTCTCAGTGTGATATGGATTGACTAACATTTTCTCCGTGCTTCTTGGAATTGGCAATAGGATAGATTACAGGCAGCTTTCTTGGGTTTTGGCTAGGTGATTTGTTTTTCTTTTTTGCCTGTCCCACTCACCCTATGTATTACTGCAAAATTTGCAAAGAAAGGTTGTTTTTTATGTTGGATTATTTTCCTTTCATATGAGTACAAGTTTATCCTGCCTTTGCCTTTGTCAACTGGTTAATTTGTCGTCTGATAAGTCTTTTGGTTACTTTATTTTTAGTTCTGTGATGATCAGGAATTATTTTTCTTCATTTAGTTTAATCATCTCTCTAACCATAGTACTTATAGTGACTTTTTGCTGTTGAATTCTTCTGCCAGTTTAATTTTGGAAATTTGGAGCTGTAATATGCTAGTTTTGCAGTTTAGTCCAATAGACAGATACAATGTATTTCTGGTCATCACTAGGCTGTTCTGAGTAGATGTTTTCTGCAGATGATGGTCTCTGTTGTGTAATGTTCATGAATCAAAACTTTTCAAGAGTTTCTTTCATCATCCTCATGGCTGACCTAAAACCAGCCTGGTGTACTGCAAGGAGTGCATTCTTGCTAAGTGGTTAGGCCTTTAGTATAAGCACTATCCTGGACATCAGCAGAGACCTGGGTTAGTGACAGTGATTTGCAGAGTATTAAATAGAAGCTACACAGAGCACTGATATCTTTTTGTCACTGCTCTAGAAAGAATTGCTGGACTTCAGGGTATATGACACCATGACAAACATTTTCATTGTGGTTGTGGCACAGGGTCTTGCAATGGGATATTCTGACCCTGCTGTCTCCAAAGTGAAACCAGTAGCACCCTCAGACCAGGACACCAAAGCAAAGTCCAGAACACTGATACAGAGCAGGGACTCCAGGCTGCAGCTATAGAGATAGTACAGTCCTCCTACTGTGCCTTTGTATTTTCTGCAAAATAGAGCAAAAGGAAAGCACCAGGGAAAAAGGCAGCATCTTATTTTTTTTTAACTGGCAGTGCTGCTTTACTGATTAACAGTGTTATCAAGGTTTGGAAGAAATGGGTTTTCTTGGACCTCCCTACAAATACAAACAAAAGCATCCCATCTATGAAGGGAAAACGTGTTTTTATCTGTAATCGTGTATATCTGTAGATTTGGGGGGACAGAAGAGAACAGTATTCAATAAACTTTGAAAATGTAAATGTCTAGATTTGCTTCTGTGTATTCAAGACAATATGTGATGACTTTTTATGAGCCTTGTTTAATATCAGTAGGGAATAGTGAAAAGCAGGGTTTTTTCCGGAAGAGTCAGATGCTAAGTGTTTGTGGGATCAACGTGAGTAGTTGATTTTTTTTTTTGTTTCATAAATAATTTTTTCAGTATCAAAGTGACGTTTTTTTGTAGATCCAGGAAATTTTGATTCTCGCTCAGGCAAGGTGTTTGATTCTGCATATGTACTAGCTCCAATAGGTACTTATGTACTAACAGATTATATAAGAAAAGAGATCTTTTTTTTCCCTGCAGGATTTCTAGCGCTAGAGTTAAAATACATGAGGTTATCCCAGTCTAATTTCAACTCCTGCCAAATGAAAGGTAATCTACTATCAAGAAACAACTTTTCCGAAAGGCTTTGTCTTGAGTTCTTTTTTTAAATCTCAGACCTATCAAGAGGAATTCACCTGTGTTGGAAAACTTTCCCCTGGGCATAGTTTATTTGATATCCACATCAACAGTGTGTTGCACTAGCAGAAATTTCCTGACCACACTAAGAGGGTTAGTAGTGCTTTACTTGACTGGACGGGGAAAAGCTTATTGCCCATGCTTCATCCTTTCAGGCTGCAGTATGCCGTGCTGTCTTCTATACAAGCCAGTAAATCTTTAGGTGAAGGTATCTCTCCAGTTATCTCCACCCTCTAGAACCTGCTTTATTTATTTTAAGATACCGTAGGGAACCATGGGGTATTATTTTACTGCAAGTACTCTGCCTTAAAATGACTAGCTTCGTTCTCCCCAGCCCCCCCTGCCCACTTTCTTGCAAAGGAAGGTTGTTGTATTTCTCTTGAATATGAGTACAGAAAAATGATTTCTGGACCCTTTGACCCATATTTCTGTTGTCCTGTTTCTGAAAAATACTGCTTTCCAGACACGACAAAACCTGCCTCAGCAGGTTGCTGAATCCTGTACAATGGATTTCATTCCAGTGGAGCTGAGTGGAGCAGATTTTATAACAACTATTTATTTTAACTCCATAGAATGTGAAGTCTTGAGACTAACCACTGGATATGAGACCAAAATATTTTTATTCCTGATTTAAGTGTGATTAATTACAGATTCCTTCACGCTGGAAGGTCGCTTAGTCCAAGATCGTTTTCAAAGCAGACTTAATACCAAAGTCAGACTGAGCTGCTGTCAAGTCAGTTTTGCAAATAAGTGTTTGTTCTTTCCACATTGCCTCTCAGTCACACTTTCATGTCAAAAGTACCTCTGTGGTTCATGTCCAGGATGAGGATCATTTCGCAGCCCTGTGCATCTCTCCAAGGATCTTTACAATGATATGAGAATAATTGCACATTCAATGCATAAAGATGTTTTCCTGCTTAAAAGCCTGATTCATTGGTGAGGCAAACCTGGGCAATTATCTCTTTATAGATTCTGTACTCAATATGTCTCCTGGTGACTATCAACAAATCTGGGATTAGTGCTTTTGTAAGCACTAAATATGAATTAAGAGAGTTTCCTGTTCTGTCAGTGCCATATTTTTCTTTCATTTTTCCTGTTTGCCCAACAATCAGGAAACATCAGTCATCCTTAAGAACTGGAGTATACATCATATTGCCTCTCTTTGTATCAGTAAGAACTTGTCTGATCCCCAAAACCACACGATAGCATCTGCCTTTGTAAGTCATCTTCTTCCTTTGGGCCTTTTCCTAGAAATGTGTCTGAATTAGGGGCTTGTAAGCTGGTTTGGATACATTTTTCTCAAGGCATGTGCTAGTGAAATTATGAATTATTATTTTTAAAAAATAATTTCAGGCAACATCTGCAAAGTAACAGTTCCTTTTCTATCAGCTCATCTTTCTGTATAGTTCAGAATGGTAAGAGTGGTTGCCTTATCTTCAGAAGAGAACCTGATTGGGCTACCTGTGCAGCCTTGAGACTTTGTGTGAACTTAGTGTTTGTGGCCATAGCCCAGAATCCAAAAGCTGTTAAATCCATCTCATTTCAACTTTCTTTGTATTTTGATAGCTGTTGCCAATTTCACCATCATGTTTTGTACTAAAAAGCTCAATGGGGAAATGCTTTCATTTTTTTGTTTTGTTTTGTTTCTTTAGTTTGGGTTTTTTTCAATGTTTGGTCTTGGAAATTACTTCAGGTAATTTTCTTCTAATAAGTGCACAACCTTCTACATTGTTTTGTCATACTCATCCAGTACCTTTCCATTTTGTTGGTTGGCTCCAGTGAGAGTCCTAGTGAGAAATATTCGCACAAACAACAGAAATAATACCATAAAATGGGTGTTACTTCAGGCTGCTATTTGTGTAAGTAACATTCACCTAGGTAAATTGCTGAGAGTATGTGCTTGTCCTGAAGACCTAAGTTCATTGTCTGGAAGTTCTTTAGTTGCTGTTTTAGTCCATCATTGCTAACTTGAGTATCTTCGTGTTGCAGGTAGGATTTTGAAGTATTTGATTATTCCACCTTCTGGTCAGTAATCCTGTTCTTCTGTGGGATTTTTAACTTCTGGGAGCATGTAGTGACAGATTAAGTGAGTTTGTCTTCTCTACCTAGGTGTAATGGAAAAGGAGATAGCAACCTCTTCTACTGAAAGAGGAAAATTCAGTCTACAGTTATGGATCTTGTCAGTTTTCCATGGAAATAAGAGAACTCAAAAGCCAGCTCAAATTCTAGCCTAAGATCTGGTCTTCAAATTCCCTTTATCTCAACATATTAGTTCATCTGGCTTACATGCCTTCCAAATACCATACTCCTCCTGTGTTTCTCAGCCAGCAAGTCAAACAAATAGGTAACATTTGTTTGTCTTGTTGATGAGACCCCATGGAAGTATTGAATAATTTTCTTCATATAGACTATCCACAGCTCCAAAACACTCTTTTGGGGATTCGTACTGATGTACTGTGTAAGGTGATCAGTAGGAAAAAAGCCTCTCTCCCTAAACCAAACCATCTTATCAAAGTGTAAGCATAATTCCTCTTTCAAACTTCTGAACAAAGTATTCCTTCGTTCAGAGCTGCAGAGTTGTTTCTTGGAGCACTGGCAAAGCTTTTATTAAAAAGTATTCTGTCTGAAACTCTAAGAGTAAGTATGTGAATAGAAAAGGCAGGCTTTTAGTCTCTGAAAGTCTCTTCAATTTCTTCTTTTGTACAATACTTCCAGAAATCTTCTCTGTAAATATACATACAGTTATATGCTCAAAGAATATTGGACGATATTACCTTTACTTGTTCTTCTCTAACATGTGTCTGTACATAGGTAAGCTTGATTTCCACCCTTCCTCATACATTTAGTCTTTGGTTTTGTTGCTTGAAGAAAGACTGTGATCTATTCTTATGACATTGGTACATATAGAAGGGAGACAGTCACCCTCTGAGAGCTTTCTGCTTAGATCTCTCTGCATAATATGCTTTTCAAGTATTTGGGATGGGTTTTTTTTAAGTCTTTATTTATAGCTGTGTCCTTATAGTAGTAGTTGCATGTGTTGTATTTTCAGTTTTGTCATTGTACACACTCAATATTTAACCCATTTTTTACCTTTGCAGCCACCCATCTATTTCCAACAGTTTAGTTTGGGATCAACTGTTTTTAAAAAAAGTCATGATTTGCCTAGCCAAGACCCAAAATATCCTGACTACATGGAAAAATAATTTTCTTCATCTCTTTGATTTGCCTATGGATGTGCAAAATTTGTTCAATTCTTTGGGAGGCATTAGTAATAAACCACTGTCCTCAATGACATTTTTTAATGATTTCCAGCCCTACCCTGCATTCCAAGGAGCTCCATTGGCACCTGTAGCTGCTTCTGACAAACAAAAATCTTTCTCTTTCAAAAAAATATGCAAATTGACTGTCCATAAGACAAGGTAGAGGCAGCTGTCTTTGTGCTGGGTGTACCACTGAAATAGTAAACTGTTAGCCATTATGGAACTATAGTAATTGATTACTGGTTAGCAATTAAAATTTTGACAGCCAAAAAGCTCAACCCAAATGTATACAATATTAACACTTTAGTATGTCTGTCTGTAGACCTTGTATCCATTAATCCTCATAAAATACCTGTGAAATTTCAGCTAGCCTAATTTCAGCTAAAGAAAAAATGAGACTCTAAGGAGAAATTGCTGAATTTGAAATTGGGAGTAGCCTTTTGGGTTTAATCTTTTAGACTAGACTTAGACGTTGAACAGCATAAAAGAATAAAATACTATTTAATGTTTATTAAATACTTTGATTTATTGACACTACATTTATGTAAAACTTCCAAAATACTTACTCTGACTTTCTATTTTCTTTTTGTAGCCTTACATTTTTACAGATCCACCTACCATAAGAGTTGCTCATGGAAGGATTTTCTCAGAAGTGGTTTGTTTTTTTCACCATGTGACACATACCATGCGACTATATAAAGTCCAGGGTAAGCATTGTGAAATTCTGTCTCTCTTGGCAGTTATTTTTCATCACTACAGTCTTGGATGACTTTTTAAGGTTTAAATGCACTTCTGAACTAGTGCAGAATTCATCAGACTGAACTCTTTATGGGTCCGGTGTATCATGATTCCCCTCTGGATATCATGCTGGTCATTACATCATGGTGTACTTAAACTCAACAGGTTTGTTGGAGGTACCTCTCCAAACTTTACTAAGTTATCTGAATGGTGTAAGTAACTGTAAATTTTGACAATGAGGAAAAAAATAGACAAATCTTGGAGATGATGTGGTTTTTTTCGTAGTTTCAAGCTTACTGACTGAGGTACACCAACATCTTATCTAAAGTTGCAAAGAATATAAGGGTGAATATTAGTGGCATTAAGAGAGAAGTCTAGTTTACTTCAAAACTGTAGGCTTTAGTTATCTGTGAGCTTCCTCTGTATGTCCTTCATCTGCCTGGAAGAGCTTATGACAGAATTGGCTGTGTCTGCTGAGAAACACCAGCACTAAATATCAACTCTTAGGTCATAACCTCATATCAGTTTCACTTGCTTTTTCTTCGGTAAGGCTTTTGGTTTTTTGTTTCTCTACTGTTCAGGTGCTGATTTCTGAGAACATTCTAGGTGAAGAGTAATTTGGGAAAGTCTGTACCCTTCCAAACTTGATTAAATTGGCCAGTTAAAAATGTAAGAGGAAGGAAATCACTGTGCAATTGAATACATTTATTTTCCTCTAGAACGTTGAATTAATTAAGAAACATACATTTTTCATTGTTCATCTATTTCTATTTACTGGAATAAAGAAGCACTGGTTAATGTTTTCAACACCTGAAGGAACTTACACATGTTTCATATTAGCATTACTTTTACCATAGGTGTCAAAAGTGTTTTTGTGGTTTTTAAAATCTTATAGTATTTAATTATCTTTCCTAAACGCCTTAAAAAATAATGATGCTATAAGTACTTTGAAGGCCTTCCTTGCTCTTTTCCTTCTTTTAGATTTCAAAAATGGTATTGACATAATCTGTTTGATTATGATCTATTTATCTTTCTTTGTGAGTGTACGGTATAGTTTGTTGGGTTTTTTTTCAAAAACTTCAATTCAAATGACAAATTTCAATTCATCACAATGTTTCCATACTTACACCATTAGATATTCAGTCATCATGGTGAAGTCCGGGACTATGCATACAGCTTTTAAAAGGAAAAATGATACGAAATGTATTTTATATATTTTCTGTTCACTTTTTGGCATATTTTAATTTTTTCATGTGAACTTTTCCTTTTCAAAGTTTAAAATTTGATAACTTTACATCATTGTTTTGCTGGAGTCTGTTTCCTGGGCTTTGTAAGGGAAGTTATTTATATAGCATTATTTCAAATAAAATGAGATATTTTGAAGCCTTACTAGGTAGGTACAGTGACCAAGTATGTGGAAAGAAATCAATAGATGTGTATGCATAAACATACATTTTATTTTCAAATAAAGACCTGATATCCTGTTGTAACCTACACAGCTTGCCTTAGGGGAGCAAGCCTGATTGTGTGGCTAATCCAACTATTGGACAATACTTCTGAGTCCTACAGCTTCTTCAACAATTTTGGTAAAACACTATTTTTACCACTCTTGGCTTTAGAACTCTGTTGATTTTGAGCAGAAAATACTCTGTGTTGACAACTCTGTTCAGTAGTTGACAATTGATTTTTAATTTCTGCTGCCATTGGCATCTAGTTTTGATATCAGCATAATTTTACTGTTTCTTTTAATCAGAAGTTTGTTTTATTATTTCATAATTGTATTTTTTATTAATTCAAATTATGTAGTAGAAAAAACATGAAAGTAATTCAGAATCTGGTAATTTAAAAATTCTAAGCTAAAATACTTTGTCCTTGTGCAATATGCTCGAACTTTTGTAGTCCTACTTTAAATAGTTGGAAAATCTGTGACTAAGAGCATCAAAAGTGAAGCATATAAAAGTGGAGCATATAAATCTACTTTTTCCAGACTAGGTTTGGGAAAACAGAAATAATTACGTGAAATAAATGTTTTTCATTTAGCACTGTATTAAAATAGCCATTGGTAAACATTAACATTTTACAGTTGCTGGTACTGCTGCAGGTGGCATTCAGATTTTAAAGCAGATGAGGAAAAAATAGATATCTCTGTTCTGCCTGGTGGAATTCTTTTCACAGTTTTTAGTCCCATTAGATTACATGAAGGATGAAAGTGATCATGCTGAATGATGGTATGATTCCTCTCCAAACTGTGTCTTGAACCGTTAGAAAAGGTCAGGCTATTATTAAAGGCATTTAATTTTCGGTACTAGACACTGTAGAAAAAAATAATCCCACTGAACAATTTTTTGGCATTTTCAGACACCTAATCCTTCTCTTAACAAATAGGAATCTTTTCCCTGTCAACAAAGTTTTGTGTTCTGGTTGGGGTCGTATCAGCACAGTTTCTTAATTCACTGTCCTAAAGAAAGATTCTCCCTCTTTAGGTTAAAACAGTTGCTCACGGTTTTGTGCTCAGTCAAGCAGTTCTATCAAGAAGTTGCTAACTTCATTCTTGTATGTGAATGACCAGGTCTTGCTCCAGGATATTAGCTGCTGTTAAAGACAGCACTGAATTGGCTTGCAATATTTGGTTAGGTATAACAGAAAAACAAAAACTAGCAGTGCAAAACTAGATAATTGTCTTCTGGGAACATAACCATTCTTTTGTATGTGGCAATCACTGTTAAAAATTGAGAGATTTTAAATGCGTCTTTTTTCATGTAGGTTTGGAAGGACAATCTCTTGAAGTTTCCAATATTGTGGACATTAGAGGAGAATATAATCGTGAACTTGCAATGAGAATTTCATCTGACATTA
This sequence comes from Pachyramphus minor, assembly GCA_013397135.1. NCBI lineage: Eukaryota > Metazoa > Chordata > Aves > Passeriformes > Tyrannidae > Pachyramphus > Pachyramphus minor. The sequence continues at coordinate 199,268 of VYXB01002797.1, forward strand.
ACAGTCGAAATAGATTCTATACTGATCTTAATGGATATCAGGTAATGGTCATCTATTAATTATGAAAGCCTAGGGTGTTAGGTTTTGACTGTTTAAATCCTTCTGAATGTAAAGATCTTTAGTTAGATTAATCAAACTCTTATGTTAAATTGCACTAGTCATTTAAGAGGAGAAATGCTTTTTAAAATGTGTCTGTTATAAAATTTGATGTAGACCGGATGAAAAAGTAACTGTTTTTAAGGAGTTTGTTGAATATTCCTTTATATCCTTTTCAACTTAAGAATTATAGTAAGGCAAGTCATGACAAACCACCATGTAGTTGTTTGTATATCTCCGTACCTTCTTTTCCTCTACTTGGTCTATTTAATTAGAGCCCTTTGGATAGTGCAATGATAGATGTGTATAAGGACCTAGAGAACAGCTCCTTGCTGCTGAGTTGTAAATAAGTGAAGTATTTTTGGATGTGTTATGTTTTATTGGTAATGCATCTGATGAAAAATAGTGTGGCTACTGTTTTAACTTCAACCCTGCAGCACACACAAAGGAAGGGAAAAAAATATTGGTTTGCCTTACCTTTCTTCCTTGCTAAGAATAGTTTTCCAAATACATTGAAAGCCTTGCCTGCTGAATAAGAGACTGCTGTGTTTCCAGTTATGGTGTAGTACCGCATTTTGCTGGAGACAGTAAATATCTAAACGTAATTTTAATACCACTACTCATTTGTCATGTACCATTTAAGAATTTGACTAGCACTTTAATAAGTTCACATTATAAATCAACAATTCCTTTTTTTGCTTGAATCTATTCACTGCTTGCTCTCTAGAGGAGAAAAAAATTTCTCTCATTCTATAACTGTGATAATCCTTTTTGTAGATTCCCTTGATGGATCTTTCACATTTTTTAAAATATTCTTTGATGTAAAAGTACACCGAAGTTATCATTTCCAAAGTGATAATTTTAGCCACAAATCTCCAAAAAGCTAAATAATACACTTGAGTGAGTGCTTTCATGGTGATTGTTCTTCCAATCCACGTGGAATAAATGTCTAAAAATGTCTTTGACATTTATATGCACAAAAAGAATGTACTTTATTGAAGTTTGTGTCCGTATTGCAGATCCAGCCTAGACTGACAATGAGCAAGTTGCCTCTTCAAGCAAATATCTATCCTATGACTACAATGGCTTATATTCAAGATGTTGGTGTTCGTTTGACACTCCATTCAGCTCAGTCTCTAGGTGTTGCAAGCTTGAAAAATGGTAAATATAAAATTATAGATATGATAAAGGCTTATCCTTCATGATTTTCTGAAACAGTTAATTCAGAGATTACCAAACCTACCTACAAGCATTGGAAAAAAGGAAATAAATTTCTCCAACTTTGACTAGTTTTAGAATGTGTGTGTAAGAGAAGAGGGAGAGCTTGTTCCTATATGAGATCCTGTCACCTTCAGTGAAAGACCTGTCTCAAACTAGAGGCAGAGAAAAAAGATTGTGAAGAAGACAAAAGGAGCAATAAACTCTCAAAACGAGGTATTTTCCACCCAAGAACTCTGATGGAACTTCAAGGATGAAACAGCAAAACTAAAGGGTTTGTTCCTTTTTGTACTGCCCTGGTACAGTACAGAGTACTTATGAAGGATGTTGATCATGTTTTTTGTTTAGTTTTTTTGCTTTAGAATAGACAGCACTAGTCTTAAGTTATATACAGTATAGCCTAACTTTCCTTTCTAGGAAAACAAGAGCAGCTTTTTTTAAAGATTAGTGTTAGCGAAATAAAGGATAAATATGACCCTGGGTAAGAATCAACAAGCATACCTCACAGATTTAATGGAGTACTTTGAAGAGCTGGTGAATATGTTGACAAGAAAAATCAATTCATGTTAGAATTTCCAAAAGGGACACAGTCTTGTCCCTCAGAGCAGAGAAGGGTGTGATAAATGCCTGGGAGAGCTGGCAGAGGCCAGTTATTGAGTCTATACTGCTCTCAGAATTGGGGGATATTCAAATAAAGTTAGAAGTAGTGGGTAAAATAATGTATATAATTCATAACTTAAGATGTATAATTCCTTGCTGTAGTAGATATTGCCAGTTTAAATTTATATGGTTTTGAAAAACAGTGCAATGAATACTCAGAAGAAAAAAGTTTGTCAGAAACTCTGCCAAAAACCTACTTGCCACTTCCTTTTAAGAAAAATATCATAGATACTCCATTCTGACAAAGGTGAATACTATGCTGGATTGGTGGCAGTATTAGCAAACTTAATTTATTTTAAGGCAAGGAGTTAACACTGACTAATGCTTTCATAAAACCCCAGTGGAAAATACCAGCCTTTTGTACCAAGATCACCGAATAGAAGACCCAAACTACATTTTTTCATGGCTTCCCTTGCTAGAAACCAAATTCCTATTGACCTGATCTTGCAAATGAACTTGACATCACCAAATGTTAGTATGCACTCATTACATAGGTATTGGGGACTAAATTAATGTGCAGAGGCTCTGTTACCATGTAATATTATCTGTATTTGTTCTTTAACAGTCTTAGCCTCTGCATCACAGACACCCCCACTCTCTGTCATAAAATTAGGGAAGTTAAGACTAGCAGTGTTTGACATTTTGCAGTTAAGCATCAGGGAAGAACTGACTTTCTGTGAGCAGTTGTTTCAAATCTGTCAGAGGACATTAGAGGCTTTTTGCCTACTCCAGTTAAATAAAAGAGCAGAAGACATGTCCCATACCTGGGCATGGCATTTATTTCTTAACCATGTCACACTTTGACAAACTCTATTATGTCACTCAAGGATAAGATATACCAACATCAAATATTTACTTTCTACCCACCAAAAAAAAAAAAAAAAGAATGTGTTAATTTGACTTGTTATCATTAAATAATAGTTCACTAAATTACTGAGTTTACTACCATTGTCCTGAGGGCATGTTGAGTTCTTTAAAAAAGAAAAAGAATGCAGCTGGAGGTTTAGTGGTTGCTGAATATCATATGCTTTATGACATTTCTTCTGAAGGCCCTTCAGGAACTCAAAGGGATCATGGAAGAAAGAAAAATCCAAATTGTTACAATTTAGGCGAGCACCCTCAGTAGCTCTGTATCTGTGACTGACATAGTGTGTATAACCCACTATCTCAGATTTATATGAACAGGACCTTAGTCCAAAATAGCAGGTTTTTTCTTACTCATTGCCAGTTGACCTGTGTCCTGGATGAACAAAATCTGATTTTACTTGAGGGAAGGGAAGAACAAGTATTTAAGAAAATCAGATAAGTATTTGTAGAACACTGAAGTGTAAAGAAACCTGCCTTACTAAGCAGAGCCTTTTCTAGAAGCCTAAATTGTGCATTTCTTATTTGTAGTTCAGTCTTCCAGTTTGCTTGTTTGAAGATTCAGTGTACAAAAACTGTAACAGTCTAATTACATGCCCTGAGCTTGTTTCCCTTTGGATACACATACTTGAAAAGATGTGAACTTAATTGTCCATAAGACTGTTCAAGATTTAGCGTCATGTTTAAAGAGCTGTTCTGTATGGCAATGCTGCAGTTCATATAAATCCAGAACTTCTTACTCAGTGCTTATCTACTGCAAAGTTCTTTCCTATTTCCACAAGTGAAATTAACGTTACAAGAAGTGATTGTGTGTGTTTATATACTGCTGTTGACTATCTATTTTACCTTCTACCTTCAACTGTGAAACAAAAGCAAAGAAAGGAAAAAATATATTTGAGAGGTCCAGTGGTATTAACTGTTTTGATAATCAGTCCTAATAATACTGGTCAATTTTTCCTGTTCCATACTTGAGAAATATCATGATTTTTTTTAATAAGTTATGTTTCAGAGCAGTTTTCTTATGTCTAATAGAACCCTTACATATTCTTGTAACTAGTATAATCCTTGTATTGCTCTTTCAGGTCAGCTGGAAGTGATCATGGATCGCCGACTTATGCAGGATGACAACCGTGGCCTTGGACAAGGTGTTCAAGATAACAAGATTACAGCTAATATCTTCCGACTTCTGTTGGAAAGAAGACATGGAACAGATGTGGTAGGATTCACTGTCTGATTTTTTTTTTTTTTTTTTTTAATTAAAATATAAAAATTTNTCAAGATAACAAGATTACAGCTAATATCTTCCGACTTCTGTTGGAAAGAAGACATGGAACAGATGTGGTAGGATTCACTGGCTGATTTTTTTTTTTTTTTTTTTGCTAATTAACATATAAATATTTATTTCTGCTGCAGCAGCAATGAACTCAGTAAAGAAATTATTCCCTGAGCTGTAGAACTAAGGAAACATATCTTCCAAGTCTGAGTTTTTCCCTCTTGCTTGCATATTCTCTTCGTAAAGACTTCATCTTTCACTATTCCTCACACAAATCCTGCAACATCTACTTTCTCACTCATACTTCAATGTATGAATTTTGGTTGTGGAAGTCTCACTTCTTTTTTTTTTTTTTTTTTTAATTCCTTTATGTTTATCACACCTTTAAAAAATTGCTAATGAGCATGAGTTCTGCTTCTTAACAATGTTAACTGAGTCTGAACAGAGGTTGACAAATTAATTCAGTTGAATGGGTAGAAAGAGGAAACCCCTTATAAATTTGATATTCTTATAAGAATTAAGTGGAAATATTTAGATTCCAGACATAGGAACCCTATCAGTTCATTATGATTCTAGGAAAATTGAGACCATTTTGTTTTAAGGGTTTTTTTATACTTGCACAGATCATCTCAGCTTGCCTTTTTGTGTCTTAGGCTTTGGAATAACTTCAGGTTTTTTCAGTTTTTTTGTATTTTCTCTCTTCTGCTTTTTTTCCTATAATTTTTGAGAAGGACAAAACAAGAAGTACATCTTCATACTGAGGCAGTAGAATCACGATGACAACACTGAGTATATTTTAAAATCATTGCATAGCTAAAGATGAGAGGTTGTATACTGAGCTACTAATGAATATGCAGAGAAATTGGAATTAATTCTAGTTTATAATGGATGTCATTAACCACTGTGAGAGGGTGATAATATCAAACTTAAAGCTAATTTTCACCACTTAATGATTGACAGTGGGTTTTTTTCAGGTTGTACATGTCATTATGATTCTGTACTTCGCCGTCATGTATAACACAGACTGCATATTAACTGCATTTATCAATGGGGTGTGCAACTATCCATACTAACCTGAGTTCAGCAGCAGTCTGGCTTTGACAACAATGAGCATTGCACAGGTTAATCTGTCCTTACAAGACGAAACTTGCAGAGAGATCTGTACTGCCACCAAAAAGTTCTTTAGTACCCAGGGTAATTCATGTTATATTAAATTAGAATGTGAAGCTGGTAAGTAAGAATTATTGGACATGGAAATCTATGTTTACATTATCAAGTAATTTGAAACAACAGAAGTAGATCAAATCAGTTAGTGCCATGGTGCTTGCGTTAACCCTGAACAGTTGTCCCAGCTGGTACAGTGTGCACAACCCCCAGGAGCCAAGCAAGATGTTTCAAGGAAACATTTTCTTTCTGGTGTTATATCAGGAATTCCCCTTTCCTATAATGAGTGTTCTAGAATTTTGTTTTTCAAAATTTATCTGAACATCTGTAACATTTTCTAATTCATGTTACTGTTTCAGATATGTTAAAATAAGGAAGGGTAGCAGCCTCCTTTCTGTTTTGTTAAATGTGCAAACACGTTTTTTAGTACATTGTTACTCAGAAGGTAGTTGTTATAATAGCTTAAAAATAGCCATGTCAGAAAAAATTATGATGAAATTATATGCAGCTTATATGTGCAATTGGCTACAGTGTGACTCATACACTGACCCTGATTTTGTTGTCAAGCCCTATTTCATTATTAACTGGAGGAACCATGAAAGTTATGGGAGGAAAAACTTCTGATCACTTCACATCTTTACCAGTACAAGCTTTTCCCAATGTGTATTCCAAAATATTTCATTCTGTCTTTTCTCAAAAACAATTCTGAAGAACAGGATGTTTTCTGCTCTTTGAGAAACTTCCCCATAAAAGGAGAGTATATGAAGTGTAAAACATGCAGTTCTTTAAAACTAATCAAAATAAATGTGCATCAGTGGTGAAATTACTGTGGATGTTTTTGTTTATGACAGTATCAACCAAAAGTTTCTTTTAATTTATACCTCTGAAATACTTCCCCACCCTGAACAGTAAATTTTAATGGCAGAGTCAAACCACGTGAATGTCCTGAAGTGTAAGACACACCTGTCTGGTGGGTAGATAGAGGAGAACTCTTAATAATTCTTAATAATTGTTAGCATACTCAGACTGTATTCTAATAGGCTCCTAATCCTAATGGTGCCTGGTTTTTGGCTCTTGAAATCTAGCCCATCTAATCAGTCATAAATACTCATTCTGATATTGCCTGATATTGTCTTTAGATTGATGTATTTTGCTGAAGCTTTTTTGGGTTTGTGTTTGTTTGTTTTTTTGGGTTTGAGTTTTTGTGTGGGAGGGTTTGAGGGGAGGTGTTTGGGTTTTGTTCTCTGTTTGTTTGAATGTTGTCCTTGTTTTTCCCCTAAGCTGGATACTAGTAAAGGTTCATGCAGAATGACAGTATTGTTCATTAACTAAACTATGTATGTAGTAAGAGCTGGACAAATCTCATTTCACTTTACATTATACTCTCCTAATTTGTTGATAATTGTGTCTCTCAGGCCTCAGATATTTTTACTGTGTTTTGATACAATTTTCACATAGGTCTTTTAATCCTAGTAGTTGTAACCTGTTCTGCTTATATGTTCATTTTGTCCTTGCAAGCATTTTTTGGCTCTGAATATCTCTTTGAATTCTCTTCTAATATTAAACCTTCTTTTTCCTCAGATTGTCAAGCAAGAACTGAATACATTTCAATTTTAAATTGAAAGGATTAATATTTAGCTGAGAATGCAGCTGAGTAGTGTTATCAATACTTGCCTGTCAAAATAGTAAATGCTTATTTTTGAAAATATAGACTTTTATACTTATTGTAAGTTTTAGAAAAATAAATATTAATACCTTTTTACTTTCTGGATGCCAGCATGTTGTATTAGTATAAGAATATGAAAGAAATAGGATTTATAGGAAATGGTAACACATTTATTTCATCAGTGATGTAGCTGGAGAAAAGATGCCATGCCAGGCATACACTTTCTTCTTCAGATTCCTGTTTCATACCTTGCCTTGACTTGCTCTACTGGTATAACTGGATTCATAGCCAGAATTCAGTGGCTCAAATAGTTGCTATGGTTTGGAGGAGGTTGTTTAGCAACATAATGATATAGGCAGTAAATAAAATCACAAAGACTTGGGAAGATAGTCAACCTCCCTTTCTTCCACTAAATACAACTACTCTTTTTCTTATTGAATATCTATCAATATCCACTTTCTCTGAGCTAAGAATGTGTTGTTGGTGATACAGCAACTTCTGCCTGAGTATTCTGTTACATTTGCTGCTTCCTTGGTGTGCATATTTAGAATGCATGTAAATGCCTCACATGGTAGCTATATACTATATACTGTGCATTGCTATGCTACATGTAACCACACCTTAACAAACATAATTACTTGATGTTTCAAAAAAGCAGAAACTTGACATCGGCTTAATTATTACCATTTAAAAGCTTTTTCAAGAGCATGTGTGACAAGCTCAGGTATTCCAATATCATTTTTAGGTGTAATTACTACAGTGAACTCATCAAATATATATAAAATCATGAATGTTAAGGTTTTAGGATTTTATGGTGAATGAAATAAAATATAGAATGAAATAAAAAAAAAAAAAAAGACATTTCCTTCTTCCTGTCACAGAGAACCTAATGCATCTTCTTTGGAGCTTTACCACATATATTTAGTAAAGAAGGAACATAGTTTCACCAAAGCCAATGGGTAGACCTATTTATGGTCTTTTGTGAGTTTATCTGAGAGGGTGCAATTTGGGGTCTGAAATTAAAACTTTTCTGTGTCAGTACTTTGACAAAGGCCTACTCATTCCTCCTGCAAGCTTTGGCAGTAGGATTCTGATCCTCCCTAAAGGAGGGAGAAAGTCTGCAACTCCCTCTTCTTCTTCTTCTTCTTCTTCTATTCTCTAATGAAATAACTCTCAAGGAACAATCTCGTTGCACATGGAACAAGCAGTTTCCATCAGCAGCAAGAACTTTATATGAGGATCAATGCTTTCTGCAGGGCAAAAGTTTGCTTAACTACTTCCTCATCAAAACTCCAGAAAATTTCTGATCATGTTTTCTGCCATCATTGGGAACAGGATAAGCTCTTCCCAGTCATCAGGGAAAATCTAGCATCATGTCCCTAGCATGCGTTATTTATTTAGGCACTAAGTCCCTCCTCCTGTGCCATATTAATAATATAAGCACTGTAAGAAGAATTAGAGGAGAAGAAGTAATATTGGAGAGTCTCTAACTGAAGTACAAATTACTATTATTATTATTATTTTTTTTTATTGCTTTTATTGTCAAAGAAAGCATTGTTAGGCTGTCTATATGCTTTTCTGATTGCTTTCATCCAACTATACTGGATGCATATTAACTGAACTCAGTAATTATGGTGATGTGCTTATAGTCATGGTGAATAGATACTTTCTCCACCATCTGCACTCTTCCGTAGACCAGCAAGCACCTGTTCTCTAAATGGTCTCTTTATAGAACATGATTTCTGTTATGACATCTGATTAAAGACTATATTAAATGCAAGGACCTGACAGTCACCAAAGGAACAGTGATAAGTGGAGCAGTGGAGCGCTAACTGCTCCTGAGACCATGAAAGGGAGAAAATGAGGTTGTTCCTGGTGTGAAATCAAACAAGATGGATCAGCAGAAATTACCTTAGTCTAAGAAAATTTTGGGACTTTTTTATTTTTTCAAACAAGAGGTTTGTTATGGGGTGTTCAGTGGCAGTGACACAGGAGAGGAAAGAGAAGGATTGAGTATGAAAAATAAGCAGTAAAAGAAGCAGAAAAGGGTCTGATCAGGACCAGTGCTTGATCACCACAGCTCATTCCATATTATTAAATCTACTTTCTTTGCAAGTACCCAACCTTTTCTGAATCTGTGTGAGCCACTAGCCAACATCAGATAGGACTAGGAAACAGATAGACTAAGAGGTCTGTGTGACAGCTGTTCGATGAGAGAGACCATTGGCTACCAGTTGCTGGTCAGACCTTTCAGTTGCTTTCTTTGACAGCTGCTTATATGAACATTGCACTCGGGGACACTGAAAAGGAATTACTCAGCTCGGAAGAATTAATCCAGTTTTCATCAGTGACTAATAGCTATTTTGTATGTTGTGGGTGTAAGGCCCATTGTCTAACATCTTTCCACTTTCCATCTCAAACATACAAGGAGTTTTTACAGGCACTCAAAAACCTAGCTCCAGATACCGACCTCAGAAGAAAGGGAATGTTTCATCAGGAGGACGTTGAGAACTTGTCAGACTTTGATTATTCTTTTTATGCTGCAGTGTGCAACTTTGAATGAATTTAAAGCAACTGCATCTGATTTTCAGTTGGTGAGATAGCTGCCAGGCAGTCTTGTGTATAAAACCTGTAGCTACCTTGAAACCGTTTACGGCTTGATGTCAACTTCATGAGCTTGACTAGTGTCAGTCCAAAATAAAATCTGAATTTCTCTTCTAAGTTGGGAGTTTTAAGGCAATGTGTGTATAGAATGTTGTGCAATTTTCCCACTCTCTTCCTGTTTAGAGACTCCTCCTTCCTCAGGTGGGGAGCACTGTAGCTAAGGATTCAAGATGTTTGCATTTGGGCTAAACTGTATGCAATTTTAAAGCTTAGGCATCTGCCCTCATCTGTTACTTATTTTCGTCATACTGTAAAACTGAAGTTCACATCATCAGTGATGTTTGCTGTTTGTTTCTAATAAGTAAACAATCTAGCACAGTATTACAGGATCAGTTTCTCATGCAGAATCAGCATTTCATCAAACATCCTGATTCATACAATCTTTGAATTGTACAGAAAGAAATAAATTTTTCTTTCCATTCTTATCTTTGGGATTCTTTGACGCACCTTCTCGGTTGTTTTCAGTTGCTAGTTCATGGTTAAGAGATATTTAAAAATATTGGTTTGGGACTGAAGATACTCTGAGAAGTGTTTCACTCCACAGATGAGATTTTCCAGTCCAGAAACATTCTTCTTTGAAGAGTGCTGCATGAAGGTTCTCTGAACCTATGAGAGGGGAAGTTGGTATAAACTGTTTCCTCACAGAGTATGAGAGAGAATGAGAGACTTTTTCTTTCCAGGAATAATCTAAGTAGTTAGGTATCAAGATATTTTAGTCTGCATCCCTTGATCTTGCAGGCCCAGAATTCTCTGTTTCCAGATTTTATTTGAATGAGCTTGCACCCAAAGTCAGCATCCACATGTCAGCATGTTCGAGCAGGTAGTTCAGGTGCTGGTGGGGATTTATTGTTATAATTAAATTTCTTTGTGACTTTTTTTTATAGCAGAGAAAAGTCTAAAGGAGGATAAATATTCAAGATATGTGATTTGATATACTGTCTGTCTCAGTTTCTTTCCTTTTATATGGGAAGTTTTAGACTACTTGTCTGTATCGAAAAGTTCATTGGTTTTATGTTAGCTCAAGTGATGTCCAATTATCAGCTGCTTCAGCTTTACTTTCTTCTCTACGTTATTTTTCATTTATTTATTCTATTTGATTACTAAGTGATTTCTGAAGAATCTAATTAGTGTTTTTTCTCCCTAATTAAGCGTATCAGTTCCTCAATTTAGACTCTTTCCAGAAAACACTCTGAGTCTTTTCTTGGAGGGAGAGCAACTTTTTTACACATGCAGATAATGATAGGAAAAGGGGGACTGGTTTTAAACTGAAAGAAGGGAGATTTAGATTGGATATTAAGAAGAAATTCTTTATTCAGAGCATAAGGAGGCACTGAAATGCTTTGCCCGGGGCACGGGTGCCCCAAACCTGGAAGTGTTCAAGGCTAGTTTGAACGGGGCCCTGAGTAACTTTATCTAGTAGGTGGCATCCCTGCCAAAGGCAGAGGGGTCAGAACTTGAACATCCTTTCCAACCCAATCCTTTCTAGTATTTCTGTGATTATCAGTAAAAAATATTTCTTATAAAAGGATACTTTTTATAGATGAAGCTATTCTTGTTGCAAATTGCAAGGTAATATTATACTGGAGTATGGTTTGTTTTTCCTCAAAACAGAAAGTTTAGAATTATTCACCTTTTGATGACAAGGAAAAATCCTACATTATTTGTTTGCATGTATTGCAAAGTCATTCAAGGGGTTGTATTTCAACACAGACTGTTTCCAATTGGATAAATGGATATGAACCTACTGTAAGGTAGTTAAAAAGGCAGTATTTGCTTCGATTAGAGCTCATTAAGCTAGCCCATCATGATCTGGCATTCATCAGATTCTTGCCAGTACTTAATGTTTGTAATGGTGCCAGAGGAGCTCCATTCACACTTTGAGTGATAAATGCTGTCATTTAAATTGAGGAAATAATGTCACTTTTGAGAGAGCAGTACTTTAATTAGATGGAGACTGTGGGACTACATCTTCTACTTAGCATCAACGAAGTACTGCTGAAAGCCATCCACATAATGAAGGTGTGTATAGAGTAATTTTTCTTCCAAATATACTGTTTGCATGTGGAAACCCTTCTCATCTCTTTTTCCCGAGAGTCCTGTTTAAATTTTGGATCATTAGATTGAGAGGGGAAAGATGTACTCTAATCCTTTCATGACTGTGATGTACCTAGGAGGGAGTGTGATTTGAAGTGTCCCTTCTCAATGTTCTGTGATAGTGTTGTCTTCACAGTGTTTGCAAAGCCCTTTTTCCCTTGGTCTCCTGGCAGTTTTTGACACCTTTACTCTTCATTCGCATTGCTGTTATATAGACTCAGTGAATGACTGCACTTCTGTTAGTGCAGTCATCCAAAATGGACTGTTGTTCCAGATGTAGGAATACAGGACTCGAGATAATCTCCACCTAAGTCTTAGTTTAAAAGTGCATAATGCATGAGGACAGTGTTTATGTCCATAATGTTTTATTAAGGGGGGACATATCGGGAGCAAAAATGAGCCAAGTGGAATCACCTCTGGTTCTAGCATTTGCTAGAGTCTTTCAAGGCTGTGCTTCTCTGCAATCCTCAGTTATTTCTAGAATCTAGGAATTGAGAACTGGGTTTTCTGGTTCTGCTGTGAGTTATCTGAAAATTTTGTCCCACTGCCTATACTCTCTCCCAACCACGTTCTTTTTCAAAGTTTCCCATGACATTCCTTCCATCTTTCCTGGATTCTCAACTGCAATGCAGCCTACTATGTCTTTATATTAAATCCACCTTTTTTATTCTCATTGATTCCGTTAGTCTAGAGAAGGCTAAGGATTCCAGCCTAGAAGATTGACCTTCCCTGCGCTATCCTTTCCTAGAGAAGGCTGAGGATTCATTCTTATATTTTCACCAGGGGCAGCCTTTTACTTTTGCATCAGACAATATGCAAACTTTCCTCTTTGGATCTCTGGGGTTTGGGTGAAGTTTTGACTCATGAATGGCATGCTTATGTTTCTGTACACAGTAGTTTTCTGCACATATAGCAGAAGCTTTCAGAAAGATGTCATGGCTCTTCATATCAAATGCCCTTGGTGGCATTTTTCTGAGGAACATCTTTTACTGAAATTATGAGGACATCTAAATGAATTCAGTTTGTTTTCAGCAAGCTTTTTCTTTCAGGTATAAAGTTGTATTTAATAGAATGATTTTTCTATCACTCTTCACATAACAAATTGTGGCCCTTCTCTGAATATTTGGGGTGTCTTACTGTGAGGATTTGCACATAAAGAAAACATTTTAAAAAAAGATGAGACAAAATGAAATGTTATTTCTGTGAAGGCTCACCCTTCTTTCTCTTTCCATCTCCTTGGAACCCCTTAAATCTGAGAAATCTGGAGTTGGGGGAAACTGTGTTGAATATGGGACAGGCGCTTCTTCCTTGGACATGTTAGCAGTGTATGTTAGGCAGAGGTCAAAAGTAGGGGAGGAAATATCTGAACATGAATTCTGTTTAGGCAAAATTGCTGATCTCAAATGAGTATGAATAGTTATTGTATAAAATGAAAAACTTATCTTGAATAACTGTTGTTCCTGGATGGTAGTTTTGTCTTCTGCTTATTCTCAGGTAACATGCCTAGAACTAGGAACGATTTGCAAGAGCTTTTCCTGCATATTTTGTTTTAAATAGGATAAATAAATTATTTTTCTGATTCATGTGTGATTTGTGAGATATTTTAGGAGACCTGTTTTCAAGTTCTCAGATACAAGTAATCAACTCATTTTACAGGGGGAAACCAGATGGAATAATAATAAAGAGAAATGACAATAAAATATTTTGACTGACTTTAGCACATCTATGGCAACAGAGTGAGCAGTGGTCCTCTTGGGGTCAAAAAGTCAATTCTGTTTTGAAAGAAGATGGAGATGCACATTTTCCATGTGGGTAGAGCATGCATGCAGTCACTCGAACTGAAGGCATTCAGATTTAGCTGT
>VYXB01002797.1:224724-240716 GCA_013397135.1 Pachyramphus minor
CAGTTGGTTATCCTTTTAGTTTTAGCATAACTACTCTGTCATAATACTATGATTATCAAAAATCAGCTTTCCAGTGAGAATATGTGAAGCATAGCTGAAATGTAAAACCTATAGTTTGGAAGATTTTAGCCATTAAAGCTCATGCAGATATGGATCAGAAATGGATCTATGTTCATTTTCTGAATGTTTTTGACAACTAATACCCAGGTGGTAGGGTGTTTTATTTTTTAAATATAAAATGTGAAACAGTGGATCAAGTTAAGAGCTAATCAAGAGGGAAAAGCATTTCCTCCTTGATGCTTAAAAACATTCATTGGTGATGACATACATTTAAGTGGGGAGCACAAAAGAACTCTTCCAAGCTGGGGCTCAAGATCATTCTTCTAAATTCAAGAAAAAAAAATATGTTTATGTGTCACTGACCTAACAAGAGTGTGGTAGGGGTGTAAGTGGGAAGCAAGACATCACTTAAGTATACATCAATAGCCAAAGAAAAGAAGAAGCATTGACATCTCACTCCTCGGGGCTTTGTCAAAATCTGTATGAAATATTACAGAAGTCCTTGTCATCTTCCTGTGTTTTAACTAAAAATACCAAGCAAATGCCTCCCTTGCCACTCCCAACACACATATCCGGACTCTGAGAATGTCACGGTTTCCAAAAGTTGACAATAGAAGGTCTATAGAATTCCAGTTCTCTTTTATGTTGCAAGCTGTGATCAAAACATGGGTTTTATTTGGCTTTCAAGTCACACTGTTTTCACATTGGCACTGCCTAAGTCATTAGGTGCCCAAAGTCCTCTGACTATGGTGACAGGCTGCAATTTGGATATGCAGGTCACAGAGTAATGGGGTTGAAAAGATGCTGGTTATGTTGTGATGGGAGGTGTAGAACTGTGTGTGGTCAGGGTAGAGGTTTACAGCTTCTCTAAAAATGAAAGCAGTCACTAATTCAATGCTGCCTTTCATTTGGACTGAGTTGGAAACTGAGATTAAAAGATTTTTTTTTTGTCAGTTGGAATTGATTCGCAGCAGTTTGGCACCAGTGTTAGGTTTAATTTTATATTCTACTCTTGGCTTTAAAAGTAGGTATTGGCAAATGGAAGTTAATCCAAAGGACAGAGAGAAAACCTTTCTGTGGCAATGCCAGAGCTGTGATAATACAAAGTGATTTCTCTTGTATTAAATAATGCTTCAAATCATGTCTGAAGTCTTTTAGCTTGTTTGCTAAAAGATGTTCTCTTGATACATTTTGCAGTGTCTGAACAGGAATAAAGTTTCAACTGACTTGTGAGTACACCAGGTTGAAGAAATGTGAATGATTAGAAAAAATTAATTTCTTTTAGCCATGCAATTGACAAAGAGAAATTTCCATGGGCAGAAAGAGAAGTGAGAAAGCTCAAAACTGGATAATTTCCCAGACAGCCATAGATAAAAGAAGTTTTATTGGACCTTGCTCCTATTACACATCATCTGCTTGTGGATTTGCCAGTTTTCCAGAAAGCTTTTATGGATTAGAGAAGGAAAAGCAATGTATATTCTAGCGGTCAAAGCTGGGTAAATTATGGTGGCAGTTCATACACTCATCTACCTTTGTTGTCTTTCGCACTGGACATAGGTTTGGGAACACAGAAGTTTTTCAAAGCTGATGTCCATATTACAAAATAATAATAATAATAATCTAAAATCTAAGAACTATTGAGAGAATCAAGTACATAGATATTTTCCTTCTTGTTTGTATTGCTGTTACTATGGGAGAAAGTCTGCAGTTACATCAGAGATCTTTGGTCTGATCTAATGAACAAATAACCACTTGCTAATCAGCAAATCTGAAATTCTGCTGTATTTGTTTTGAATTCAGTCTTTGTTGAGTAACTTCCCGTCTGGAAAATAGCAATATATTTCCTGTGAAAAAGATTTGCTTTACTCTGGGAGATGATATTTATGTCTATGCTCTAATGATTAGAATTCAAATACTTGAATTTCTACTGATGGGAAAAAGGTATAGAACGTCTTGCACTCAAAATCAGCTGATCTTTTTCAGATAAGGGTCAATTAAGTTTATTTATGAAACTGGAAAATCAACAGGTGGACATCTATCCTAGAAATGCAGTTCACCTTCAATTCCGTGATAAATTGTTCTTGATCACTGAGAGAATGCTTGAATGTCAAAGGTAAAGTATTTGACTGGAGAGAGGAACAACAGATGATCAGAGAATGGCTCCACTTCTCATGAAAGGAAGAGGAAGGTTGTAAGATTATATCATTATTTTAAATTGTTGGACATTATGCACTTGAAAAACTTCAGTCAAGGTTAGACTGAATTAAACTGGGGAAGAGGGAAATTTGGCAGCAGAAAATGTGCAGATAATGGGTCCAATTGAGCATTTAGCCAAGACCAACTAACTGGAAGAGCAACAAAGTGCATTGCTGTTAGCATATCTGTGACTTAAATTGTACAAGAGGATTGAAACTTAGCAAATATAAAGAAAAGTTTATAGTGAATACACATTTTTGCATCTGCTGCAGAGCAGGGGAGAAATGTGAACCTTGGCAAGAAGAGATATTTGGAATCTAAAAATTCATACTGTTTTAGGAAATGTTAAGTCTTCTACAGACGTGGAGGGGACAGTGGGGATTGGCATGATGACTTTCATAAGCTAATGGTATAAAGATGAGATCAGGATAAAGCATCTGGTTGCCTAACAACAGCCAGCATCAATCTGGTAGGCAAACAGCAACATTTTTCAGAGCTGTGTGGCAGCAGACAACCCTAAAAAGTCTCGTTTGGAGATCTAGGAAAGCACAAATGGATTTCTGTCTTTTGAAAATTCAGCTCACAGTGATAATTGTTTCCGTTTGAGTAGAGAAAATGTGACTATAACTTTTCAGAAGCCAAATGGAGAAGCCCTTTACAAAAAGGGGTTATTTGATTTGTTTCACTCTGAGAAGAACAACCATTACATGCCCCTGTGAAAAAGGGAGATAAAAACCTATAGCCCTTCTGATGCCTGTAGCAAAACAGTGTCTAAATTGCATGTAGATCTCAAGGTTTTATCTGAATGTCTTCATTAATGTCTGATTAAGAAGTTTTCTAATATAAGGGCAATGCTACTGAAATCTGAAGAAACGCTATAAAAATTTGTACCTATGAACTCATACAGAAAAGACATAATAAAGAGATTTCAAAAAACACAGTCTTCCTCAGTTTTACTTTGAATGATGGCTTAAACTGGTGGCTGAAGCCGGAAAGAGCTTAGTGTGATCCCCATCAGGTATTTGAATGTTTCATCATGATTGAATTTATAAGTTACTTTTTACCATCAAATTCCGATGGAAATATATTGTTTGAAGTCACTGGAATTTTGGAAATTAGAAGTGAGACCTGGAAAATGTCTCTCCATGCTATGAGAGTGCATAATGCAGAGAATGTGTTTTGATGTGTTTGTGTCAGACTGTGCCAAAAAGCAGAAGTAATTAAAGTATTCAGTAGTCTCATGCAGGAGCATATTCCATGGCAGCAACCACACGTACCGGTGTGGGAAGACAAACTCTAGCCAAAGAAGGCTAGTTTCTCTCTTGGTTTTCTGCTTTCATGGAGAATAAATAGCTCTTCAGAGTGACTCAGAGAATTCTGCTCTTAGGTGCACTGAAACATTCCTTGCACAGCCTTTTCTCATATACATTTTTCATAGTGAGATTAATCACTTGGAGCTCAGCTTTATCTGTTGGAATATCATCTCACATCAAGAGGTCAAACAGGTTAGACAGCAGTCTTTGAGTCAAAAGATCATCTAAAAAAATTTAAAAAATAATAAACAAAAGGATATAACAGGATATAAAGACAAAAGTCAAAAAGATATATTTTTGGAGGCTGTGATGTAACAACTTAGTGTCAGTGAGAACTGCAAGATCAGTGCTAGAATATAGTCTGTATTGACTAATTGTATGTATTTACCTTCTTGCATACAAGGATGAGTTGTGGCTGAAAGTTGTTGCAATGACTTTTTCTCTCTCTGTAAGCACAGCTTTCATCTTGCAGCAGAACAGAAGAATAGTTTTTCATTCAATACTTGGTTTAAATGCATGGGACCATTTCACTGATTATCACTGAGAATGGTAAGTAGAGTAGAAAGAGAAACAAATAACTCAAGAGTTCCAGCTTTTAAATTAAAACATTTTCAGACTTTCTAATACTTTCTAATGTCTGAGCATTTAAGGTCTTATATATTCAGAATATAGTGTTTGAAAGTGTTCTCTAAATATTGATTACAGTACAGGATCATTGCATCTAAGCTCTTCCAAAAGCTTTTTCAAAGGTATGTAATCCTCTTTTAAAGTAACAAAGGGAAAGAACACAGTTAAAAATCATGTGACTATTAGAATATTCAGTGAAGTCATTACAATGATCTCTTTTCAGTTTATGGTTTTGTATACTGCAGTGTGCAGTGACATATTTTTTTGTTTTGGATTTTGAATTGCAGGCAATAATTTTGTTTAGCACATACTATTTGGAAAACTGGATATTTTCTCACTATAAAATAGAGAGACAACTCTTCATAGTGGATGATTATGTGAAAACAAAAAAATTGAAAGATTTGATTTTTATATAGTACCTGTACACTGTTCCACATTCTTAAAAGTTATGGTATCTTTAGATAATTAGTGCCCAAATCAGTTTACATGTTTTTTCCTTTCAATTTATCTGAATTAATTGAAAATTTAGGCATTGAATCAAGGAATATTGCACCTCCAGTTTAGACCTCTATTATTTTCACATATATACGAAAATATAGAAAACAGGAGCATTCACATCTGATTCCTGTTGCCATGACAATGGCTTTGGTCCCTGTTTTGTGCTTGGAATGGGTTGCTTTCTTTCTGCAAGCCTGATGCTCAGCTTGCTCCAAATTACTTACATGAAGAAAGATAAGATAAGGCTGACAGAAGACTAACAGCGAACAAGAGAAGAAGACTCGTGTGATTGTAAGTGTGCCTTCAAATACAATTGAGAAAAAGTTATGAATGCACTAATTCTTTAAACATAGGCCTACACATGGCTAAACTTATATGACTACACATCTCTGTTTTTGTAAAACAATATAGTTCAGGGAAGGGTGTGAGAATTTTGATATGGTTGTCACCGTAATTTGTGATGAGGTTTGTTGAAGCCAGCAGACCAAAATAAAGTGTCATTTACGTTCCTGAAGCTCTAAAGTCAGTGTCCTTGTGTCGACACTTCAGCCAGTAGAGAGATTTGCTATTCCAGCTCATTTTCTACATTGTTCCCAGTTTAAACCTTTGTGTTCAACCACACAAGAATCTTCTAGAGCAGTGGAATCATCACTGCATCTGAAAAACCATGTCTTGAATTATTCCCCTGATATTTGCTCTGGGGTTGAAAATGCAATTGTGAGTTTCAGACAAAAAGTGTCACCATTTCTACTTCGTTGTGTTAAGATTCTTTAATTTGGTGTCCTCTACCTTTTAGCAAGTAGTGTAGCATTTCACTGGCAAAAATCTCTGAGCCTTCTCAATAGTAGTGTTCAGTATATTCAGTACAGTATTACAGCCATTTCAGTAGCAAATAACAGGAATTCTTGCAGATATGGACCACATACACATCTTGCTTGTTACCAGTTATGCTACTAGTATTTGCATTCCAAATGCAAAAAGAAAAGAAAAAAAGTTTGTTTTCCAACTTTTTATTATGACTTGGGAAAACCTTCCTGAGAAAGCTGCACAGGTTGAACTGCATATGTAAAAAATTTTCCTCTAATTTAGATGCATCCTGGCAATTGAGAGTTTAAGAATAATAATCAGTGCTTGCAGCTATCATGAGGAGATGTTGGATTCACTAACAGGATATGCAGAATAAAAGCAACAACATTAACCTTCTGTTTACATTCAGTAAGAATGGAAGAATCTAGCTTCCAAATTGCTTTAATATTGCTGTATCTGACTGCCTAGATGTGAAAATGAAACTAAAAGCCATAGTTTGCAATACTAAAGCCAGAAAGGCCTTATGCGTTGCGGTCATAGCCACTTGCATTATAACAAGTTAGTTCTGGTTCAAAGGAAGTTGGGAGCATTTGGCACATCCCTTCAGTGTGCTGCAAATATCTCTGTCATTTTCTGTGTTGGAAAAACAGTGTGTTGGGATGACTAGTTATATTTTTCTCTCCAAATTAGGTCTGATGTAATCTATTTCAAACTGTGGAATGGGAACATGGTGCCCCTCAAATAAATGAGATGCTGACAGTGTTGTTCTTTAACATGAAGGTTTTCTTGGCTTCTTCTAAGTTTAGACCATATTTGTTACCTCTCAGAGCTCCCATTCTTTCAAGATGATGTAGCCTGCGTTGCTGACTTTACTGCATGTAGTGTAAAACTGCTTGTGTGCTGACATTGTCAGCTGTGCTGGAGATTGCAGGTCATTATGCAAGTGGCCTGTGGAGAATAAGTCTGTTTTCTTTATTCTAAAGGGCATAAATTGTGGGAGTTTTCTTTGTGAGAAACCTCAGATCACTTTTCAGAGAGCTCCTTCAATTTGATATTCACATCAGTCAGTAGTAAGTATATGTTGTAAATGTTCATCTATTTCAACTAGACCTTTGTGGTTTTAGTATTCTCTAGGTGAAAATTGATAAGGTGGTCTGAACTGGTCTTGAAGGAGATATGTGGTCTTGCAATTCCAGATGCCTTCTGGAATTTCTAGGGATTCACATGTAGCTACTCTTAACTTTAAGAGCTGTAGGGTAAGTAAACTGCAACCCCCTACAATTCATTTTAGCCATCTCATAAACGTAATTCTCATTACTCATGCTGTTTTTCTGTGTGCTTCACAGTGAGTTTAATTCTGCTAATCTCCTTTGTGAATGCTAAAACAAATCATAGTATAAAACAGGTGTGGGGTTTTCCCAAGGAACACTTTTTAGTCAGAAACTAGTCATTCTGTTATCATTAGTCTCAGGATATATTTCAAGATTATATGTGGAAGTTTTAATACAATTAGTATAGTTATCTAATAAACATTCTTATATGGTTATTAATTTATAGATAAGCAAGGTAACAGAAATGCCCCACTTAGGGGAAGTTGGTTTCTAATGAGCCACTAGTGTTAGAAGAAAGGATGCTAGACTGTGAATTTTAAGAAAGGTTCCTCCTGTACACGCCAATAAAATACCACCCCTATTCCGGTATACAAAAGCTCTTACTTCTCTGTCAGGCTGTCTGGAACCAGAAAGCCAAGTTCTATACAGAACTTGGAAAGCTCTGATGATTTTACAAATTCAATTTACTCTTCTCTTTCTTAGAATATCACGCTTCTTAAAAGCAGAATATCTTATGACTCTGCAGAACCACATGTATATTGACATGTATTGCAAACCTGGTATTTTTTTATTGCCTATTAATATCAAGATCTTAGACAGTGGAGCCTAATTTTTTTTTGTCAGTGCAAGTTGGAATATTATCTATTGTAGGTGACAAACCACATCTGCTCCTTAGCTGGGAATACCCAGGGATGTTTTAGGATTGCAGGGGGGAAAGGGATAATATAACAAATAAATGTGCATATGTAGCATGACTGTGGGAGGTATTCTGGCTCAAATGTCTAGGTCAGAGATCCAAATGTGCAAATTTTCCTATACCTAGATGAATATTCAAAAGAGATACTTGTCTCCTGCTTACTTTCCTGGGATTGAAGTTTCAAAATATGTAAAATTTAAAAATGTATAAAAATACCTGGGTGTACCCACTTCATTTTGTCTTGTGGCTGTTGAAAACAATTAAACATGAAAAATTGTGTGAGCTGGATGGGAAATAACAGCCTGTTGCATGGCTCTCTGGAACGTTTCAATTCAATGTTAAGATATTACTGAAAACTCTGCTCTATGACAATTTGTGTTAGCCAGCAGGATGGTGATGGAGCACTACAGTAAGCAACACATATATTAGAAAATGAATGTAAGGTAAAATAAATTTACACATGTATTACACTTGTATGTATTTACTATGAGACTCTGCTCTTCGGCAGCACAGGCATGCCTTGGCTATCATCTCTACTCTTAATTTTAGCTGGTGTGTCATGGATTCCTGAGATTTGCACTTGTTCACCAGCTATAAAATTTGGGTAGAATATTATAGGTTACTGAATGTCTGCATCTGGCATTATGACAGGAACTGATGATGGGATATTAAGATATACAATGGATAATTCTCAGTTATCTTTTATTAGACCTGTGAGTTGGGTTCTTCCACCATAGGTAAAAGTGACAAAATATGACTAAACTTTGGTGCCAAAGGGAACCCACCCAGAAAGGCCTAGGGCTCATCCCTTACCTTTGTTGTTCTCTTTGACAGTCTGCTTGAGTTGTGGTGAAAAAGCTAATTTTCTATTTCACTAAAAGGTAAGTGACTCATTCAAATGGCATTCTCTAATGTTGCTACTGAACACAGTTGATCCTGACTTGTGGGGGCATGAGTAACACCTAAAAGTGAGCTGCTACATATCAGCCTGGTATCAGCTGTCTAGATGGCTGATCTGCTTCATTTTAGAAAGTATGCATAATTTAAAATTGTCCCCTTGCCCAGTGACATCCCTTAGTTCTCTTTAAATGTTTGTTTTCAACTCTCTCTGCCATCAGTATTACAGCTGATAACACACCTTTTTGCCTTCTTCAGGTTTTCCTCATTCTTAACTGCTATTTCTTGGCTTTCTTTTTCCACAGTTTTATACTTGACACCAGCCTCTTATAATAGATCATATCAACAGTATGATCAAGCTACTGAGGAGATGTTAATTACCCTTATCATGTGCCTGTTCTTTTTACCACAAAAACACTCCTTCTGAAAATTTTTTAGGAGACTGAGAGCAATCCATAACTCCTAACAAATACAGTTTAAAACCAGGAAGTCATAGTTACTCCAGGATAAGAGTTGAAAAGTCTCAGCTCAACAATATCAGTACAGTTGTACCCATAGCACAAATGTATAGAAATGGATACAAATACAAGGTATGGTATATTTTAAAGGTAAGAACAAAGCACAAAGCTTTTAAAAGAGAGACTGTTATATTTACATTTATACTCCTATTCCCTGGAAGTCTTACCATCTTCAGATCTTCCAACAGGTGTTTGTGCATTTTTCCAGGCCATTGTAAGAGCTACCACAGCAGCCAGCCTCTTCTCCTTTAAAAAACCAAAAAAGTATTTCAGTAGTCTTTCTATTCTATTCTATTATATTACCACCCTTATCCTTTCATAAGATTTTCTGTTAGCTCTTTATATCTAACGAGATATGAAGCAGTTATTTTGGTTTCTTTTTCCTTTTCTTTTTACCCTGTTTCTTTTAAGCTCTGTGTCTATTTGTCATTAGACTAAACCTGTATGTTCAAAAAGAAATCACCCTCGTACCAAATTAATCATATTCAGAAATTATTCCAGGGCAGTTCTATTTCTGTTATATTCGTGACTGGTTATTTCTGAGTTCATCTTTTTAGATTCATAAATAAGCAATAGTACTTCTCTATGATTGATCTATAACCTAGCAAAATGTATCTGCTAATGTTTTTGTAGGCACCTAGCTAGGCATTAGTCGCAGACAAAGATTTGAAAGAAAAGATAGGGCAATACCTTATTTGTGGTATGAAACATTCATTAGATTTCCCAGAGGTTTACTGCATAATTCATGTCAATATTTGCATCACATGATGAACAGAGAGACTGCAAAGCTAATGGTTGTTTTGATGGTACACTTACTTCTCTGTATGCAGATTAAAGTTTAATTCAATTGATCTCTTCTGATTGTAATGTTTAAAAGATTTTCATTTCAACTAGGTTTTGTGGTATAAGGAGTTCTCTGCATTGTCTTGAAGGGCAAAACACCCTTCCATAATTTTTCTGATTTGTGGTTATTCCTGTAGTATCAAATCTTTCTGACTTGACTGCTCTCTGTTTTCAGTAGCTTCAGGCCTTCATGAAGATTAAAATCCTGTGAATATTTCCATAGTCTTTTGGTGTTTTGAGAATAGAGTCTTTTCTGTGAAATAATTCTGGAGTTTGATATGACTTTTTGTCCAGATTTTAACTAACCTATCAACAATGTTAGTAGATCTGATACTTCAGCCTTAACATACACTCCTTGTAAAATCTGGTCCTTCCCTTAAAATTATCTTCTCTATTAGCAAGCAAATACCGTGAGTCAGAAATGTGTCTTTCATTTTGGACATCTATATCTACTGAAGTTTTTTCTGTATTTGTATGGGTTTACATTCTTTTGGCAGCATACTATTCAGCATTAGACATTTCTATAAATATATCAGACACAGGACAAATGGACTGGGTAATGAATTTCAGAATATGGAAAGTTATATATATATATGCACAAAATTATGGGTTTTAAATTAGCTATTGCTGAGAAAATTGCTTGCAGATCTTTGAAAATGTCAGATCCAGTGCTCAGCGGCAGGCAGGAATAAAATCACAGCTTTGGACTTTATTGTTAGAAGGAGAAACAAGACAAAAAACCCCAAACACTCCAGACATACCAGAAAATACTATTGAGAATTTGTACAAAAAATCCAGTAAGTCTTTCTCTTGAATGTTGTCTGAAGTTCTCTAGTTATTTCATCTTTAAAAGGATACAGTAGAACTACTAAAACTAATGGATGCCGAACAGGGATGATCAGAGTGGCTTCCATGTGAGGAAAGAGTAAAAAGCTGGGAGTCCTCAACATAGAATAGAAAATGATGAAGTAACTTCACAAAGTTGTGGAAATTCCTAAGCCAAGGGAGAAAGTCAGGGGAGTAAAGCTCTAATCTTTTTATAAGTAGTAGTAGTAGTAGTAGCAGCACTAGTGCTCTTAAAAATAATATACTGACCACTGTTTGTTGCACTACATACACTCCAAATTTGACCAATCTGATAAATTATTTGCAAAATTGTTTACATGACATAAAACATGTATTCCTCTTCCTAGACCACTGTATGACTATTCTAATCAATAGCAGCAATTTATGCAGAATTATGCAGAAAATTCTCAGGAAAGAGAAATGGTGGTTGTAGGAAAATAGTTGCAATTCAAATATATACATAAAAATTTATAAATAAGCATAATGTCCCTTTCATGTAAAAAGAAAGAGTACATGTGGTCACTTTGCATCACTACTGAAATACATTCTAATGACTCAATAGGTGAATCACTAAAAACCGTTACAGAATCATGGAATGGCCTGGGTTGGAAGGGACTCTGACCATCAAGTTCTTACCCTCCTGCCATGAGCATGGACACCTGGTTGCTCTGAGACCCGTACAACCTGACCCTGAACCCTTCCAGGGCACCTACATCTTCTCTGGGCAACCTATTCCAACGCCTCACCACCCTCTCACTCTGTTGGTAAAAAAATTTTAAAAAAACTGTGTAGAGTAATCAACTTGTGTATCACGTCACCCAATTAATTGCCCCCTGTAATTTGGAATAAGCACGCAGAATAGTTTCCAGATCAGAAATATGAGCCCAGGTCATATTCCCATGAATCTTTGGTACAAAGAAAATAAAACACCTGAAAAATACAGAGAAAACAGATTTGTGGTTATTTTTAAAGCCTGAAAGGAAAGAAACCCTGACTCTTTTTTTCCTCTCCTGTTTCTGATTATTCATAATTTTAGACTTGGAAACTTGGAAACTATCATCTGAAAAACTAGAAAATGTTTTCTTTGTGTCCTCAGAGGTCCCCCAAAATCTTAATAGGTAGCTTAACTTATGTTAATTTTGGCAGCAGAGGCAGTTTAGACTAACACAGGATTTCTTCCCTGTTCTTTACTTTGGGATGAATGTCTTCCCTTAGCTTGTCTGTGGGTCATAAGCCAAGATATCCATGTTCTTTATTACCCTTTGGCCTGAAATCCATGCATGCTCCATGCATGCATTCTTTAAGTGGTGTGTCTGGTGTGTAAACAGGGATAACTAAGTAACTGAATTTATTCACATGATACAGATATCTGGTCATCTCAAGATGAGGACAGCAAGAGACCCTTGGGAAAGCAAATAATATAGAAGAGGCTGCCTTCCCAGGATATTCATGAGCCTTCCCAAAAACAGTCATCAAGTTTGTGTCCTGCTCTCTTTCCCTGTGTGGATGCTTGGGAAGAACAGTGGCATAGAGTGGGTCAAAAGCCAAACTGTTTTGGCAGCAGTAGATTATCTTTTAATGAAAAAAAATCCATATGGTTTTTATATATTTTAGCTGGAATGTAGCCATGACCTGATAAAACAGGAATACATGGTACTGGCACATTGCAAGAGCATACTCCTATTCTGTTTGCCAAAGTCATTGATGAAAATATTTAAATACCATCAGTTTTAAAATCAATATTTGGTAAATTTCCTATTTGGCTTTCCCCAGAAAACTAGTTCTTCTTTCATCAGAGCTTCTTGCCATTTCCCTTTCATGCAGTTCCTCAACCATTTTTTTATGTTTCATGTATTAGTTCCCCATGCTCACTAATACTGTGTACTTTTAGCCTGTTTGATTTCATCAATCATGTATGCTTATATACCTATAATTATTTTTTTTCCCCAAATGATGAGAAAAACTTCTTTGTTTTATGTTAAACCAAAAGACTCCTATGATACCTATGCACACATGTCAAGGGATTTAACTAAACTTAATATGACCTGTTAGTAATAGCTAAGAAAACGCAACAAGTCAAGTAAAAAATAGAAAAGAAACAAATGTTATCCCCCCATTATTTAACTTAATTCACATAATATAGTTCATTATAGTTAATGAAATTGTCTGCTTGCCAAAATGTAGTCAAGATTAGGGATTGGGAAATCGAAAGCCCAATGCTCAGAACATTTGATTAATTCTGTGGGTAAACTTGAGTGAGCAGAATTGAATCTCTTCCATCCTCCTGCTGGCACATGATGCTCTGCTGTATCTTGGGGCACAAAGCAAAGCTGGCACAGGAAAGAGAAGTGAATTCCAGTGAAATTCCACTTCATCCAGTGAAACAAACCCGAGGGACCTGAGCATGAAAAAAAATTAGTACGAATTACTGAATTTATCCTAGTGGGCTTGAAAGGATTTGGATAGTACAGATCTGGGGAAAAGATCCGTTCAAAATTAGGACTATAGGTCTGAATTTATGCTATTTCTTAGTTACTGCCTTAGCAGCTATGTTATAGCTCTGCAACTGGTCAGCAATCTATGTCTGGGCTGTAGATCAGAATCTGCAGACTCTGTGCGGTTGATTTTGTAATAAGCATTTGATACTGTTTATATGATTCCTTGTGCATTTATCCATTCATTTTGATTTACAACCCCAAAAGACTTACTATGATTTTTGTCTTTGATAACCCTTTTGCTAAAAATTTGTTAAAAGTCTTTGGAAGGTAAATGCAAAAGGCTCAACTATATTCTGAATGAGTATATAGTTCTAGAACAAAATTCCCTTGAAAAATGTAAATCTTGAACTAGGGCACTGACAAAGTGTGAATTTCACTACGTACCACCCAAAAGGCCTGGTGGTGACGTTCACATATATTTCAAGTAACTATATGGCACAGGTATTGTGTTACTTGGTTAAAATATAACTCCTGTAGCAAATAAACAGATCACAGCCTATTCTTTTTGTGTGCCTTCTACAGAGAAATAATCCTTTGTTGTTGGTTTTCTATGCCTTTTTGCCAAAAGCTCAGAGCTTCCAACTTAAGTGGTGTGTTTTAAGTTACTGTAATGAACCACAATTCTTACAACCAGAAAGGAAAATTTTGTATTGATGGAGATGTTTGCTTGAGTTTTTTTATTCATAGGAAACAGAGTAGCGGTCTGCATGTTTATAAATAAAACTGACTTCTGTGTGCTGCTGAGGAGAAGCAGAACAGCTGCCGTATGGGTTTTGAAAATATCACCATTTGATAAATGTGCAACATAAACACCATGACTTCAACAAAATTAACTTTAATTTTCCCGTAACAAGAAAAGAACAAGTTCAAGACTGGTTATACATTAAACAATCAATTCATGGAGCCTAATTTGAGAAGGGGAGACTTGTAAATGAAAGTCATACAAAAAAGGAAACAGATTAGTCTTTATATTAATACTTCTGTTCAATATAATTCAAATTTTTATCATTCATTTAATAAAGAACTGCAATCCCCAGATGGAAATCCATGGAGTAATGGATGGCTTTATGTTAAACACTAGACACAAAAATGCCGTTTTCTGTGCACATATGTATAAATACATAGAGGTGTAGTTATAACCAACACCATGTCAGCACCATTGCAGCTTTGGCTGGTGGTTGTGCAGTTTGTGCTGAAAACAATGCCTTTAAAAATGGGGGGTTCTTCTGCACATGGATAGAGGTCTTCAAATCAGTGTGTGAGTTGTTAGCAAAATCTAAACTGAATGTTTTGTAGGAGGAATGTGTACGAAGCTAGTTGCATCTTAGCTTACAGAAAGAGTGATCATTTTTTATTAAGAGTTAGACAAACTGTATTTCTTCTAAGGTTTGAAGAGAAAAGCAGTTTATGTTCTGCTCCAATTCATACAATCTAATTTTAAAATGAGAATCCTAATTCTAAAAGTTTACAAATATTTTGTGTAGGAAGGCAAAAAACTATTTTAAAAGCAGAGATTTTTACATTAAATGATGTGCTTGCACAAAAAAAAACCAATATAGATTTTTACAGAGAAACTTGACAAAAAACCCCTAAGTATTTCTCATGGACTATTTCGTAAGATCAGATGTATTGCCTGATAAAGACGTGTGAACATAATTTTATCTATTTTGTGTGAAGGAGTTCCCTTAGCAGAGAGAGTCAGTGGCTTTCTAACCCCAAAAATAAGTGTGATTTAAAAAGATATCACAGTATACTCAACCATATTTCACTGATTTTATCTTGACATTTAAGCAATAATCTGGAATCTACAGACAAGCTTCACAGATATCACAAAGGGATCCACAAGGATCATTGAGTTCAATTCTTGCATTAATGGCCCATACAGGAATTGAAACCACAACTTTTGTGTTTTTAACACCATGCTCTTACCAGCTGAGGTAATCTCATTTACTAGTCTCATAACTTAAAAAGGAGATAATCTTCTCTGGATCTCTGTTAATGAAATGATTCATTCTATCTTCTTATTTCTACAAACGTTTAAAATATAGAAATACAACGAAAAACTTCTTGAGGAAGAGTATTTCTTCACACTGATGCAGCAATCTAGATAATATATAATTCTTTTCCTACCTATCAGCTTCTAGTCTGGAAAGAAGAATTTATTTTTATTTAATCATGGTTGTTTAACATGATGGTTGTTTTTTAAAAGCTGTTTGTTTTTTATTATGTTGTCATGGGTTTAGCAGGGAAATCAAACCCTTTTTTCTCGAACTCCCCTCTTTACACAATTACTATCATTTGAGAGAGGTTTTATACAGACAAAACAGAGGCTTGACGTAAGGGCTATAATACTAAGATTTATTACTAGCAAGATAAAAACTAAGAAATAATGTATACTACAACAATACTAATTAAACTAGCTTATCTTAATAAAAAGAATATCAGGTTGCTATATACAAATTTGGTAGTTCGTGTCAGGGGTTTCAATCTTTATTGCCTCGAGAAAGCAAGTTAAGGGGGGAAAGTCTCTCTGTTCTGTGGAGTTGGACATTTGGCTGGGTGCCAGATCTAACAAAAGCATTTCTCTTAGCTTTTTCCGGTCCAAGAGAAAGGTGTCTTCTTTTGGTAAAATATTTACAAAAGCATTTCTTCCCCTTTTGTATCAGTCCAAAGGGAAAGAAACTTTCTTCCTTTAAAACAGTTACTGTAGCCCTTGTAAAGTGTCTTTTTCTGTTTTCTTGAGGACAAGCCCAGTGTGTCCTAGCTGGAAATTCCTTTATCTCTCTCTCTCTCTCTCTCTCTCTCTCTCTCTCTCTCTCTCGGCTGGCACTGCTGCATGATGACTTCAGGGTTGGATGTAT
>VYXB01002797.1:248197-272265 GCA_013397135.1 Pachyramphus minor
TATGTCTTTTTTATAAGCCCCCTTAAAGTACTGAAATGGAAGTAGTACTCCAGGTGAGGTTTCCTAAGAAGGGAAGTAAAATCTCCTCCCTCTCCCTGCTGGCCATAATTCCTTTTATGCAACTTGAGATACAATTGACTTTCTGGTCTGCAAGTGCACATTGCCAGCTCATGTCCTACTTTTTATCCATCAGTATACCCAAGTCCCCCGCAGGGATGCTCTCAACCAGTGAGGATTGGCAAAATCCCCAGCCACCCAGGTGCAGCATCTTGCACATGGCTTTTTCAGAGTTCATGATGTTCACAAGGAACCAGTCCTCAAATCTGCTGAGGTCTCTCTGAATGACATTTCTTCCCTTAAGCACATGAATTGCACGACTCAACTTCTTGTCATCTGTGACCTTGCTGAGGATGCACTCAATCCCACTGTCTATGTCATCAATGAAGTTATTAAATATTATTCATCCCACTACTGACACAGAAGGGGAATGTTGGCAGGGGAATGCTACTGAAGGAGTGGCTGGACATCAGTGTCAAATGGCAGCAGATTTTGAATAAAATTTTTTATGTGTCCAAAGAAGAGCAACAAAGCTGTTAAAGGGTCTGGAGCACAAATCTTAGAAGTAGCAGCTGAAGAGCTGGGGTTGTTCAGCCTGGAGGAAAGCAGTCTCAGGGGGACCTTGTCACTCTACAACTACCTGAAAGGAGGTTCTTGCAAGGAGGGAGTCAGTCTTTTCTCCCAAGTCACAAGTGATAAGACAAGAGCATATGGTCTCAAGTTGCACAAGGGGACGTATAGATTGGATAGGCAAAATTTCTTCATGGAAATGGTGGCCAAAGACTGGAACATGACGCCCAGGGAAGAGGTGGAGTTACCATTCCTGGAGGTATTCAAAAGACCCATAAATGTGGCACACTGGGCCACAGCTTAGTGGTGGACTTGGCAGTATTAAGTTAAAGTTGAGACTTGATCTTAAAGGTCTTTTCCAACTTAAATGATTCTATGACCCTATCATTTTATGCTATGTACACTGACATCAGTGTGGGGAGATCACTGGATTACACGGTTGCCTCTTGCCCCTCCTCCCCACCCCTCAGCTCCACTGAAAAATATTCAGCCCATTAATTACATTTGTAGCCATAGTTAACTTAATTACGTAGGGGTAATCAAGTTCTTGCTTCAGGATGTAAACTAATTATCACAAGGGACATGAGCATTTCATGGATGGCACTGCAAATTTGGAAAGTGCATATAAAACTCTTCCTCTTCTTTTCAGATACAGTGTTATCACTAAGTGGATCAGAAACTGACTTTTCTTGCGTGAAAAAGCTTTATTGCATCTACATGATATGGAAGCATGGTCTATTTTACTACTGAAAAAATGAAATGGTACCATGATCTGTAGAATTTTGGTCTTTAATTCAGGAGAGAAGGAGAGCTGATAAACAGAACAACTCTAATGGTCTAGTGCTGTATAAACCACCTACCACAATTTAATTGGTATCTTATCAACTTTAAATCACTTATGAATGTGGAGATTCATGCTTTCCATACTGAACTCAGAAGGGACTTACTCCATGTGAGACGACACTTTTCTATCAAACACTGAATGTTTGCACCCTTGACAGCATAGCAAAGTTAGGCACTTTTTACAGAGATCGGTTAAGGTACATACTGTCTTTTCTGGTGTAATAAGTCACGGTTTGGGGACCTTTCAAAGTTAATGAAGAACTATGAGAATAGCATATTCTGTAAAGAAGTTATTTTTTGCAGAAGAGTATAAGGAACCAAAAGAGTGGCTTACCTATCTAAAATGATGATGATGATAATGATAATTGATGACAATGACAACAACTTTTTGTTTGTCTCAAGAGACTTTCTAATATCTCATTCTTTCTCCATGTTCTTTGTCCTCAGACATCAACTTTTAAGGGGTTGACTTCCTAGGAACTGAGCAATATCAAGCAACATACTAATGTATCTTTATTTCCGCTAGTAATACAGTATTTCCAAAGGACGAAAATTAAAACATCTTCAAAGGGGTGAATAGCCTGTGAAATGACAATGATCAGCCCAGGTGGGAATGGTTAAAGCAAAGCAAAAATGGGACTGAGAACTAAATTTGTGATTTTTGTGAAATCTACTGGAAGTCACTAAACTTGTCTTTATACTGCTGTCCTGTACAAACCAAAGGTTCACATTATGTTAATTAGTGTTTATTGGTGCTTTGAGACACACCAATTTAAAATGTTTTGTATATAAAAGGTGATTGTTATTGTAAAACACTTTCAGAAGTAATTTCAAATTGCATATTAAATTTGCAGTGGAACACAAAATTACGTGTCTCTCTGAGAAGAGAGAAGAACCAGCTTCCAGGAAAAATAATGGAAATTAATAAACTTGATGGCTGCAAGTTACTTAGCAGGTGACACTGTTATAATTATAATTTCCAAAGAAGATACCCAAAAAGATCCAGCATTCTTCCTGTTTAAAATGTAATTGCTAAGATTATGTCTGTCAAGAGTCGTTATATGGTGCCAAAAGCCTTAATACATGTATAATTTTTAATTGAGCTTTAACTCTGCTTGCCTTGGCAAGCTTTACAAAGCTTTAACAAGCAGCTTAAATAAATTCAGCAGGTTGACAAAGTCAGAGCCTTATCTCTAATCACAGAAGACTCAGTGAGAGACAGGGTCTAAGTCAGCTAGGGAGCTGCACTCCCAATGTCCCCCTTGAATGGAAAACCAGAGTAAGTTTGCCAGCAAAGCTGATCCTTGATTAGATCTCAGAAACACAACACTTTCACTTAAAGTTACAAGGACAAATATCACAAGCCACACATGGAGAAGTCATATGCCTCTGCTAACAATGTCAAAATAAGACACTTGAAAACAATCACCTGACTGGTATTTGAAGCATCTCTTCTTGTGAGCAATTACTCAAGTCCAGTCAGTCCCTGGAATCAATGAGTCCCAATTGTCTAAAAAAGAACTATTGTTTTAAGTGCATAGGAACATCCATCTCCTCTAAACAATTGAGCTGATTCACAAAACGGTGCTTACGGAAAGGGCAGAAATGACATCTTTTATACTTATCTTCAGCAGAACAGACCCTGTTTATAATGCTCAACTTGGTCCTTCCTCCTGGTCACAGACTTGCCAGATCATTCAGCATTTTCATGTTTTCCATCTGACTTACTTGTTATGCTTCTGTTCACAGAAAATTACAGAAATTCTCTGTCAAAAGTCATTTTCGTGCTTGCTTTCTCATGCATGGAGACTGGACAGTAGATTCATGCACTATTTCTGTTATATCAGCACTTGAGAACCAGAAGCAGGCAAAACATAGTGGTTTTGTTTTCTTTGATCCTTCTGTCAGGGACCATGAAGAAAGAGCCTGTGAGATGTGGAAAACAGAAAGAAAGGAAGAGCGAAGTGAAGTGCCTGAAGAACACACACCACCTTCTAATGAGTGTTTGAATTGACTTGCCATTGTGTTTAAGCTTGTGTTTGTTAAGAGTTGTATTTTACCTGCTTTATTAAATCCACGTGGTTCTGTACCTCTTGTTTTTCCCTTATGCCTGATTGGTCCCCTGTTGTTGCACTGCAGCATTCCCTTATTTGGACATTCCTTTTATGGATAACCACGCCTACTCAAGGTCTTTATATGTCCCTTGTTTGCATGCTCCTCCCATGTACTGCCTTCCTTCTGGCACCTTCTCCCCAGAACTCTGGTGCTGCCCCTCAATAAAGGACCACTCTGTTTCACACCTCTCAGTCTCTGTGGTTGAACACTTTTTCCTACCAGGCCGTGTCAATCCTTCCTAGAGAATTATAACCATTTGCCTTGCCTATCAGTGAATGAGCCATTGGTCATTCTGAACAAGGTTTTTGAAAGATTTAGCAGTCTGTGATAATGCAGAATTGAGGGGGCATAAGTCCTTCTGTACCTTAGTTCCTTTAGGTTCTTTCCAGTAAATATACCAAGACAATTATCTCCTCGTAAAATCCTTGACCCATGCTCAAGAGTCTTGAAAACCTTTCGTATCACCCATGTTTTCTGTTCTGTTTTTTCCCATGGTATTTATTAAATGACATAAAAATAGTATAGTTACAATTCCAAGTTAAACTCCTGTTGTTAATTAAGTTCACATGGTGTTGTGATCTCACCAAATTGTGAAACTGTGTCTAGTGACCTTTATTGTTACTGTGATGGTTTAGCATCTCAGTCTTTGAGTTCAGACCATACTAATTTTGTGGAAAATGCTTGGGCAAGCAGTGTGGAGTAAGTGTTGAAACAGGTGTGCAGACTCATAAAATATAGGTCTAGAGTTAGTGGTGTACACAGCAGAGCTTCCTATCATGCACTGTGTTGCAGAAGTTCAGTGTTCTAGGGAGGACAGCTCTACATGCCAATACTTAAGGGGACTCGAAATGTTGCAAAGCATAATCCAATCTTCCTCTTTGCTGACTTACACTCTGTGGTTAAAAAGAACTGTGCAGTTCATCCCATCTTACTTCTGGAGGCAAAGCTGATAAGCCTTGCAAAACCTTCTTAGACTTGAAGGTTTCTTTTTAATATGCATTGCACACAAATGTTAACAGGGTTGCTGTAGACCAATAATTCTTTCTTCATCAAAAGCTGATCGGAATTTAATACTAGTGATTTTAAAGAGACAAGCTTTTAGGTCCGGAAGTGTGCATATCAATAAAAACAGTGCTATTTCAGCTCCAGTGTTAATGAAAGAAAAATTACTTTTATCGTTTCTGGGGATAATTAAATCTCACAACATACTTGTTTCAAGATTTAGGTGCTAATGGAAATATAAGAAATCACCCAACAACTAGTGTTGTAATAGTGAGCCTCTGCCCATATCCAAGAAGTTTATTAACTGTTTGTAATGTATGTTTCTATATCCTGCACAGGAAAACAAAAGCAGGTGTTTTTTGTTTTGGGGGTGGTGTGTTTTTTTTGTTTAGTTTTTTTTTTTAATTACAAAGTTTTTAAAAAAACTTATCAAATATATCTTGAAGAGCAAGTAATATTACTGACCAATATTGATTGTGAAAATGCTTTGTTATATTGACTTATGTCCACCTCATATAACAATTTTCAGAAATACTATTTTATATGCATGACATTTATTACCACATTGATCAGGAACCTTGTCCATCATCCAGAAAGAGAAAGATAAGGAGAAATTAGAGAGAAAAATGAAGCTGACCTAGAGGAGGCTACATTGGTTAAAGGATTTCCAGAGCAAGAGCAAGAACAGAGCACAAGAAGGGCCTGTTAGGTGCAGACCAGTAGTCTTGGTCTTCCAATGCATAGAGATGAACAGAAGTTCTGGACAGAGAAGCATGAAGTACTGAGAGACCTAGTACTCATACTGAAGAACTTAAAAAAAGGAAGGATGGGCTGAGAGCAGAAAAGTCATGGATGGTATATGACAGAAAGTCAAAGAATTGTTAAAGACTGGAGGATTATTATAAAGAACAACCGCAGCAAAAGACAGGTAAGTTATTCTTAGGAAGAATTCTCAGGAAGTCTTCTTAGGAAGACTGTAATTAAATAATAGCTTTTTGGGTGGATTTCAAAACAATACTCCTGATCATTTTAAAATAAGAGGATGAGGTAATGTGCAGACCAGGGGACGGACTGATCATTGACTTAAAGGCTGTCAGCATGATAGATGAATTCAACAGGCGATCAGAAAAGTCAAAAGTCCAGGAAACTGAAGCACTTTTCTCCGGAAAACTGGTTGATGGCTAGGTACATTTGATATGAGAACAAAGGGAGAAAAGTGGCTTTGAGGCTGCTGCTCTAAAGAGGGAGAAGCTTTCAAGCCAAAAGTGACAAGGTGGGGAAAGAGAGGAAGATGCTGAGTACCTAAACTATTCTTGGTATGAGAAAAATTGAGGTCACCTCCATGCCAGTATATGAGGCACAGTGATCCAGGAATGACAGTTGCAAAGAAGAGCTAACTTAAAGGTCATGAATGTCTCAGTTCTTCAGAAACCACAGTCAGAGTTATGTTAGAGATGGAGCATGCACTCCAGAAACCTGGAGAGTAGGGTACAGGACAAAATGTAGGGATGAAGAAAATGAAGAAGTCAACTGTGTGGAGAAGGGATATGGTGGCAACAAGTATTGATGGAATAAATGCAGTTTTGGGACAGTGCCACCTCAGACAATTAGGAAGAGCCACAGAAATGTGTGCAGGTGGTGTCTAGAACTTGTTAGTGTTTGAAAAGAAAAACTGGAATTCAGGGGAGAAAAGGAACTGTGAGCTTTGAAAGCAACAATGATCAAAAATGAAAGAAAAAAATGAAGCAAATTGTAAGAGACTGGTGAGAAGCATGGGTGAACTGCAGAGATGGTTAAATAACCCTCTGAGAAGTATTTTAAAAATGTATACAGTCAGCATCTGTGGAACATTCTTTCCCTATCCTCCTTCATGCAGCTTATGCCTTGTTTCATGCTGCTGAAGTCATCTCTCTCCTTCCAGTGTGACAGTACGTACCCTTGCAATTGCTTCTTAATCTTTCTCAGGCTTAGCTTGTAGCATGATGCTTAATAGCATGCAGTTATGCAATGTAAAATTTCTTCTTGATCTGGATTTTAAGAATCCAAAGTTCTATAACACACCATAAACAAAATAAAAACTTAAGTATCTTATTTTCTCCTTAATTCTTGCTTCTAGAGATCCGGTTTTAAGAGGTATTTTTAATAGATAATTTAGAAAACTATTGTATATCCTTGGGGACTCAGGGAAAGATAATCATTATAGCAGGGTATCTGGTAGTAACTTACACTTCGTCCAGCATAAAAAAAGAAAGTTAAATAATTTTTTGTACATTATATTTTTCTAGAATCCAGCATAAACATATGCTTTCAAGATTTAGTTTCAAGGTATGGATTTAAATTAAGAAGTTCTATTTTCCTTTATTCTGAGTTGTTTTCCCTTTTTTATGGTGCATAAACTTCATCATTCCTGAGCATGAAGGAAATTGGTTGTCCTGTACACCACATTCAGATTATTATACTGACATCACACTGTAAATGGTTACAGTAAAATAAAATAATTAAGATGTAAAGCCACATAAAAATAAGTTTTCTGGTAATTGTGCCCATCTTACCTTGTACACCAATTTTGAAATGAGTCATTTTACTTAATGGACTGTGCAATAAATGTACTGTAAGTTGAGCATGGTAATAATAATCTTTGGCTTCAAAAGCATTGGCAGAATGATGGGATTGTAAAAGTCAAGTTTTATCTCTTCACCTGTAGATTCTTTAAGGCAGTGGATGCCTTTTGCATGTGACTATGAAGGAAAGGAGTACAGAGCACAGGGCTCCAGCCGCCAGCTCAGAGGCTGATGGATGTCCAACACAGTACAGCAGAATTTTCATGAGCTTTGGCATAGTCCTGATCTGAAGGGACTACACAAGTTGTTTCTGAAGTTAGTTTACAACACATTTGCCCAGGAGTTTCTGTGGCATGTTGCTTACCGTGATACTGACATACCCTTAGATCTATACAGACAAAATGTTTTTTCTTCTGTATTTAATTTTTAAATGTAGCTGGGGCTGCAAGAAACAAGGCACAAAAACTCCTCTGGGGTGGTGACTGGACTACAATGTATTTATTTTTGTGAACTTGGAGCAATCTGAGACTCTGAATGGCAAAGCTCTTCTTTCCTCACTTATCTTTGTTATTTGGCCTCTGATACTAATAAATTTTGTTACGTGAAATCACTGTTCTTAAAATGTTCACATTTACAAGGGGCTAGTAACCATCTAGCAATCAAAATAACTGAGCATGTAAAAGACAGGATCTTAAACTCCAGATGCTCAGTGTGTAGTTCTGCTCCAACTTTTATAGCAAGTTACACTGACATTTTGTAAGTTAAATTTCACATGCTTTTTTGGTTTCAGATAGCTTTCAGTTAATGAGGCAGGTTTCCAAAGTACGTTATGTAATATTTGTTGTTTCATACACTAATATTTAAATGTTTACCAAAAAAGAATTGCAACTTATATGCGGCTTGGAGCCTTGGAGCTTTGTATGAAGAAATTGAATTCATTGATAAGCACGTAAAGAAGTGAAGTCCTTTGTTTTGTACAGCCATTACATACAAACAACAAGAGTATACAGAATATTAATTTCAATTACTGACAATGCTCTGGATAGCATGGTTGTTTAATTTAATGGTATCCCAGAAATCATCCTGAAGAGGTGTTCCAATTTTAGGTTGAAATACACCTATACAGCTATATTCACTATACAGCTTCCAGTCTATGTTTTACACACACACTTCTGCATTTCTCTGAACTATATTTTTAATGAAGACTGAGGAAAAAGGGGATCTTTTAATGTACTTTACAGGATTTCATACCTATTCTAAATATCTCAAACCCTCGTATTAAGCAATACCAAATCTTACACTATTCATGTAAAAAATGAATTATTAAAAATGTTAATTAATAGTACCATTGTGAACACTGATGTTTTGTCACATTGTGAATGTAATTTTTTTATATTGGATAAGGTGTATAAGAAGACTTGAATAGCACATAGTAGAAAGTCTAAAAAAACTTTTTTACTGCAAAGAGTCTAGCACGAAGCTCACTAAGCAGAATGAATCTTTCTACTGTTCTCAGTGAAGTATAGATAAAGGTTTATGTCAACAGTATGTTTTGAAGCTGTGATTGTTTGTTCTTCATGAAGAACAAGAGATACATAGCCATGAATCACTGTTTTATTATACCAATCATAGGAAACACAGAGTAAAACTTGGTAGTCCCGGTATTATTCTTGTTTTGGTTTTTTTTTCTTATTTCATGAGCCTATAAACATTTTTTCTCAGTTTGTGATAAACTCTGGTACCTCAGACTGTATTGTCACCACAGAAGGTGAAGAAACCCGTGGATTCTCTCTGAAAAAAAAAAAAAACCAAACAATTTCTTATGATCAAAACCATTAAGGATGCTTTCCTACCAAACAAACAGTGCAATCTCAAGGGTATCATCTAGTAACATCTGTATTCTATTTCTGAAATCTCTTTTGGTGACATTGACAACACTTGAGTGATGTCCACCCCTCACTGCTCACAAATGAGCTGCAGAAGAACACTCGAGTTCTTAGGAAGCCTGTGGCTGATACAGTACGCTCACCACATGGTCTCTCAGCCTGCAGGCTGTAACAGAGGTGCACAAATGTCAAGGTTATCCCTGATGGCTGCTCTGTAATGCAGGCACACAGACGTGAGGTGTGAATCAGGTCTGTAACCACTGGTGACTGCAAGGGCAGCCAGCTTGTCAAGAAATGACCCCCTGAACACACAGCTCTTGGTTGCTAACAGCTGCCTTCATCACAGAGCAGGGACAGCACATGCAGCAGCACCTGCAATGAGAGTCTCCTTTTTCGAGAGGGAAAGGAGCAATGTGAATGCTTCATGTATAGAAAGTGTGAAATGTGACTGTGGCAGCACAGAAAGGAAGTGCAGTAGCCACAGACCCTGTAAGGACCAGGGGGACGTGGGACTGCGCACGGAGCTGGGGCAGGTCTAGGTGTGAGCTCTGCAGTCAGGATCTGGGCGGGGGAATTCTGCTGAGTGTCTTGCAAGGGGGTTATTTGTGTGAGTGTCTGAGAGAGCAGCACATGAAGGCAGAGCAGTTTAGCAGCATGGAGGAAGTGAACTGTAGGTAAAGAGAAAATGAAAAAGCATGCACAGTATAGACAGTTGAGTACAAATCACTGGGTATGACAGCACAGCTGGGCACATCCTCTCTGTGTCCCTGCTGAGTGCGAGCTGCAAGAAAGGTCATCTGGAGCGTTGATTTGTACTGTGATTCACCAACATCAATGGCAAAACGCCTCTGAGCTCTAGGTGTCACTTTGCTAAAGAAATCCAGTGGTCCTCTTTTGGTTAAAGGTGCTTCCACACCTACCTTTATGAAAGTTGTAGTAAGAGTTACACTGCTGTCAGTTGAATTTCCACCATGTTTGTAATCTCGATAATTTCCTTTTTAAGCCACTGTGCCTTTGAGAGACTGGTGTGCCTTCCCATTAAAGTGAGGGCACAGCATCAGGACCTAAACTGTATCCTTTGCTAACAACCAAACCTAATCAGTACCTGCACAATTTAAGAAGGTCTTATAGCTACAATTCCTAGAGATCTTGCTTTGGAAAAACACCATACAGCCAAATCCATTCAAAAGGCAAGCAATATTTATAAGCTTCTTGCAAGGGTGATTTAGCTACATCCAAAGAAAGTGTAAAAGCTATTGGAAGCAGAGATGGCCTGACTGCTTCTTTGGAGTCAGAAATTTAACAATGCCTCATGGGATCCTTTCCCACTTGTCCCTAACTGAAACTAGCAGCCCAATTTTGTTCTTGTTGAAGTCAGTGATAAAAGGAACACTGCCTAAAGTTGTTAGCATGCAAAGGGCAGATTTTGGGATAGTCGAGATAGTCTGTCCATTCAGTTTGTTGTCTTTTGTCATCTTCCCTCAGAGTCTCCTGACAACAGTGGCACTTCTGACAAACAAAAACACACAGACATTGCTGTATCCCAACAGAATGACAAAGACCTTCCATTCCAGTATTTGTTCAAACAGTTGTTTAAGTATGTGAGGCACTACAGCTGAGATTAAAAAAAAAAAAAGTTGCTGAGAAATATATTAGAGGATTTTTGGAATATGCGGCAGAGCAACACTTGCACATGTGGAATGGAGTAAATGAGCATCATTTTTCAAATGCCTTGATGATGACCTCAATTCAGGTTTTCTTCAAGTAGATAGCTTTGGTTGTCAAATAAAAGCTGGGCAAGAGTGTCTTTTATATAACACAAAATTTGCAGAATGAAATTCTTACATGGTCAAGAAGTTACTACTCTTCAAAAAAATGACATTTAAACTAATCACTCTTCTTACCTAATGCATTAACGTCTACAGAGAAAAAAGCATTCAGGCATCGGAATTTTCCTCTGAAAGCTTTTATACATTCTTTAAGAATAGTCATAGATAGTCTAACACAAATGCATAGTGAAACAGTGAAGTGCCACTCAGCACACTATGGCTCTATGAGAAGTACAAAGGAACAATCCAGAACTCATATAATTGATTTTTTAACGTAAGTTATTTTTAATCTAAAGCACTGACAACAATAAAAATAGCAAAGATGCATTTCAAACAGCTATATTTCTAGTGCAGAGCAGAATGGCATTGGAGGACTGTATTTACCAAAGTTCTTTTTATCATGCTCTTGATTGATCTGACCATTACGGAACATCTTGTGGCACATGAATATAGCAAAATGACCCCCATTAGAAAGGCCAAATATAAAATGTGTAATGCCAACACTGGACTACTCAGTGCCATCGTTTTCCTACCTATTTCCAACAAATTTTTCTTGAAATTTCTCTTCCCTACCAATATAAAGCAGGAAAACTCTAAGCTTGATGGCATTCCAGGGGCACCCTAGAGCATGCCTGTGCAGAGATTGTCCTAGTAATATTGGCCATGCTGCAACAAACTCAGGTCACCCACAAGGCGGTTTATTCAGCTGGAATGCACTATGCTGGACAGATGTTGCTAGGAGGCATCGGTAACTATTTGGGAGACTCCCAGAAAAGGGCTCATTTGCCACTTTCACATCGAAGTTAGAGGAAAGCGGGCAAGCGAGAAGCAAGGTGTTCTTATACCTATGGCTGCACTACAGGCCTCCTGAAAGGGCCCCAGCTTAAGGGGCACTATTGGATGTCACCTGCCCATCCCCCTGCCCAAAGGGCAGAGATGACTTATATAGTTTTGTAGGAGACGAAGAAAATTAGGTGGCAGTACTGAAATGAATTTTTCCTAACTTCAATGTCTGCAGCTTATTCACTAACACAGCAAATCCTTTGTGAATTCTGTGCCAGTTTCTTCAGTTTAAGTCTACTGTACATTCACTTGATTTGAAAAGATTGGTTTTGGTCTTACTTTAAAGTTGTGGTACTTATGCATGACTTGCATATGAATGAGGTGAATGAATTCATTACTGAGAAGCAAGATTACGTTCTGCAGCTGTTCAGCCTGGGGACCTTGTTCAAAGCATGGCCAGAGTGACTGAAAAATCCTTTATTGAATGAGGTAGTTTTAGACTGAAGTGTAACGTAGCAAGTAACATTAGAAATATTAGATTGGAAATGAAATTAAAATGACTTGTTTACACACATTATCTACAGAACAAAGAATTTTAAGAGGGCTACTCTGCAGGTATGTAATGATAGTGTATGGACTGTCCCCATAGCTACCTGACCTTGAGGGTGTTAATTTGTGTCTTGAGTGCAGCTGTGATGTTCACAGCTAGTATTCACAACCAAGATGTCAAAGGAGCTTTACAAATTGTGGATCAAATACAGGATGTTTGCTGTGGCAGAGAACAAAGTGAGATGGAGAAGAATATCTCTTTTCTTCATGTTTGACATTTTAACTAGTGTTCTCTCACAGATGATCTTTCAGGTATATTTAGAAATTCTGGGAGACTCTTTTTCTACTTTGTAGTAGCTTAAATGCATACTATATAATACTGTGAATACACGCTGAGTGGTAGATACTTTTCTTACAATGAGCATATTTCTGACTGCCTGTTTACAGCAGTGTTTGATTACTGCTTAGGACAGGACTGTGCAGTCATTTCATGTTTCTCCCTTACAGCTTTCAGTGTTCATTGAATTGTCATGTTACATGTGCAGACTAAATTGGCAGACGTGATTGTATTTTTAGAATACAGGTTATATAATACAATCTGCTTAGTAGTTTGGTAGTAATCTTTATTGATTTGTGTTTTAAATCTAACTGATATACTAAATATTATAGATATGCCATCATCTAAAGGGTTTATCAAAGGG
Source organism: Pachyramphus minor (assembly GCA_013397135.1). NCBI lineage: Eukaryota > Metazoa > Chordata > Aves > Passeriformes > Tyrannidae > Pachyramphus > Pachyramphus minor. The sequence goes on from VYXB01002797.1 coordinate 261,094, forward strand.
AAAAAATGACATATCAAGTAATGCAATTGTGTGAACAGAGGCCCACAGGACTAAGACTTGGGCCCTGAATCTGAAAGTATGAGCTGGAAGAAAATTGATGTTCCAGTTAAAGAACATCTGAGAGTACAAGCTGTGGGGAGAAGAAATGATGAAGAAAAAATACATAGAAATACATGTTGAAATACATTTCCAACAGAGGAAAGAAGTACAGAGATGTGATAGAGACCACAGCAGAAAAGCACTGTACAACTCTTGTTGATAGAAATTTAGTATTAGCAGTGAAGGATGTTTTTGATTTGCTAATTGTTTTTTCCAAAAGGAAGACAGCAGTGATTTTTTTCCCTCTACTGAAGAGTGACTATTTTGCTTAGAGGCATTTCTCACCTGTCCACCAGAATGTAATCTGGTAGCATGGCCTACTTGCAACTTTTAAATATCTTAAAAACTTCATCTAATGTATTAAGTACCTAGTTATTACCATATGTCTTGTTCACAGGCACTTTTGAATTTTTATGTTGAGTAACTGAATATAGTGGCATGTGACAGCTGTAGTTTCTCTTGATCATTGTGTGATTTTAGTCTAATACATTCATGTCCACCTCCTTGAAACTGTAACAGCAGCAGCCGCAGACTAAACCAAAGCTAGCAAGTATGGCAGTAAGACTTTCAGGTTGTGTGGTGGTTACTGCTTGTGTGTTTCCCTACAACAAAAGAAACATAAAATATTTTCCTTTAATTTCCCATGAATTACAAGAACCCTGGATTTTGCACTGCTTACTATGAGCAAAAATGGAAAAAAAAAACCAAACATGAAAGAGAAGGAATATCTTCACAGTATACTTCACTTTTTGCAGCCATCCACTCTGTACAGATTGCTCTTCTGCCAGGAACCCTACAAACTCCCTGCATCTCCAGCTTCAAGTAATCTGAAAGGAGTTTTTGTAGGTTACCCAAGAAGACTCCTCGTACTTGGTGAATAAATTATGACATTTCATGTGAAACAATTGAGAGTCAGCATGTATATATATATATATATATATATATATAAAATGTATATATATAAATATATATATGTATATATATATAAAATAACCTTTTTCCTGGAGTATTATTAACTTCTGAAGTTACCAATAGGTGTTTCCTTGTATATTTATTCTTAGGTGAATTGAATAACTTTATTTTTTTAAAAAATAATTCACTACGAATCTTCAACATGAGAGAAGAAGCAGCAGAATTATAAACACCTATATTAATGAATTCTATGTAACATTGTGTGCTGGGCAAACAATAGCAAGGAGATTTTTTTCCTAAATTTAATTTCATATTTTATAAAATATTAATGTAGTCTGAGCTATAATATGGTTGAAGTTGTACCTCAAAACTCTTAGCTGCAGATTTTTTATCCTTTTTTATGATTCAATGTGACAAATAGAACATAATAACACCACTGCAATGGGATGCCAGATGATTCCTGCATTAAACCTAATGTTTTCAGGCATGACCACATCAAGAGTTACGGATCTACTCTGGATCTACATCTAAATCAACACTTTTTCACCCTGGAAATGTGGGTGTATGTGTGTGTGTATGTACACATAGTTTCTAGCTGAATTGCAGAAGATAATATTTGTAAAGGAAATTATGTAAGCCAAAACCATCAAATCATAACCTTCTTTCTTTACACCTTTTTTAGAACCAAAAATGGCCTCTCTGCTTTGCTTCTCCATACACAGAAGTAATCAAGAGTGTGTTTCAAACCTAAACAAGTGCATTTACAGTGACAGGGAGGGAAGGAAACAGCAATGTTCCTAATTTTACACAACTCCAAATACTTACCCAGGTCAGAGTTGCAGAGTTATGTTGCTGATCATTCTGCCATTCTATCCTGAGGTATACAAATATCTGCAGTGGTGGCTGTGAAGAAATTTAGATTGCTTCATGCTTCTGGCATGCTCATTTCTTGTCCCTCAAGGACTAATTTTGAATTGGCACTAAAATCTGCAGAAAAATCATACAGCTGATCTTTGTTTTTAAAAATGAACAGCAGTGCATACTTTGTCTGATTTATGATTTAACTTGTTTTTTTTAAATATATTAATATTGTTCTGAAATATACTTTTTTAGTCTTTCTGACAATCCTGTCACTCCCCCTCCACCTCCCCAACTGATTAGATCTATACAAGTTCTTGGCAAGTACAGCAATAACCTTAAGAGAGTTTGGAATTCTGTGGGCAGTTCTACAATAACAGAAGATACTTGTACTTAGGTTTTGAGCTATGCTTGATTCCCCTTCTGTACTGAACTGTCCCTGAACTTTGCTTCAGAAGCACACAACAGCATATCATCAACAAAACTACTCACTCCACATTGACTTCTAAAGCATCTGTGGAGTCCAATAACCACATCCTTATGGGATACTTTTTGGATTTGTTAACCTCCTTGTAGGCAAAGCCTCATCCCTTTATTCTTTTACTAATTCCCACCTTTTTCACTTGAAATACTAACTTACTACATAGCATTATGTCAAATGTCCACTGAATCCCAAATATAAGAGACCTGGAGCATTTTTGCTGTCCAGAATACTATTTATTTTTATCTGTGAAAAATGCTTGATGAGACAACCTGTCATTCTTACCCTTTTGCATGTCTAGTTCATTTTCAACTTATCCCTATTTTTTAAAAATAAAGAATAATTTGAGCTTTAACTATTATAGAGGCTGAACTCTTGCCTAAATGAGTTGTTTTTCCAAATAATTTTTCTTATAATTTCTCTTATAATGCTTCTTTTCTGAACCTATATTAATATTCTATTGAACCGTGTTCAGGTTTTCAGACTGATGGTACCTTTCTCTGAATGAAAGATTCATTGTAAATTCTCACTATTTGATATGTGGTTTCATTTCCCAACTCTTTCAGAATTCTGGAATAAAAAGATATCTTGCTCCCTAGTGGAAAAACAAAATGAAACAAATCCTACATAATTTCATAATTTATTTGTGCTTTTGTTTATGCATTAAAAGTTATTAGGTGTCTTAATCTCAGGCAAACTACTCATTGTTGGAGTTGTACCTACTTTATACTCTTACATTTTTCTTGCAATTTTCTATGAATGGAAAGCCAGATGAACTTTCATCTTTTTACTAATAGTAATAAACCTAGAAAGAGTATAATTTTTGTTGACTGACTTTCAAGGTTCCCAGCATCAGTTTGAGACAACCACACTATACAGGCTGCTCTGAAACCATTGACCCCGCAAATCTTCAAACCTAATAAACTTTATGCCTGTTTGTATATTCTCTTCTCTCTCTCTCTCTTCTGTTTTTCTTCTTTTTAATTATAAGAATGAGGTGTGTGTGGGAATCTGTATTTTAATTTGTTTTAACAGGTTTAACTCAACATCCTCATCCATTAAGTTACTCTTGTGATATAATTAAAACAAAAAAGCCTCAGGACCTAAGTACCATTGTTCTCATCTGTGGTAGTAAATCCTATGGAAACAAACTTGCTGATACAGATTCATTATCACAATTACGACTAACAGGACAGAATTGTTGGTCTTTGCTTAGAGATTAACCACACAAAATCATAAAAAATTATGTAAGAATAACTGATGTTGTGAATTTGGGAAAAAAACAGGACACATAACAGGGAGGAGTGGATGGACATGCATTTCTACTTGGTGGATGGACCTGAGCATACCCAGGTACTGCAGCTCTAGTTTGCCATAGCTGAAGCTGTTACCTTGAAAATTAGCTTTGGGAATTACTGTATGCTATAGTAAGCATCAGTATTCAGTTATTCAGCATCCTGGCAGCTCTGCTTTTAGGAAAGCATGAATTTAAGGTGGGTGAATATGGAAGAACCACAAGCTTTTTCTGCAGATCAGAGCTGCCCACTTTTCCAGACAGACTGGCAGATTAGTCACCAGTTTGTGACAGAGGAAATCTACTCCACAGTATTGAATTCCACCCTGGGAAACAGCCTAGCTCCTGATAGCGCACTACAACCCCTTCTCGCTAGTGTTGCCTTTGTACATCACTCAGATATAACTTCTCTGTTCCCTAACACCTTCAGCTTCTTTACAACTGCTAGAATGATGAAAATTATACTGTATTGTGAGTTGTATGAAGTAGAATGCTGCAAAGTAGACCAGTAAACATCTGGTCAATAGTTGTTTGAAAGATGGGATTTCCTGACTGGTCAGAAGCTTGCTAAAAATCATTAATGTTTCATAGATTAAATGAAAGGTCATATTGACTAGGATTTGGCAGAGAATATGCTGTGTGAAGTACTACTCAATATTTTTATTATTATATAAATGATAGAAGTAAAAGTGTAGTTATTACATTTGTGAGCAGTGCCGAGTTAGTAGGGACAGCAAGATCGTGGAAGAATTCAATATTAACTCATCCCAATGGAACCTCAATTTCAAAAGCCACGATGTGTGAACACTCCTTAACTGGCCAGTGCAGTGGACAGTTATGTTACAGTGACTACCTTGCCTGTAGTTACTTAATGAGAACTTCTGATGTGTAAAGTTCAAGCCATGGAGGTTTTTAACGAACTGTGCTTTGATACTTACTGGGGAATTCAACATGCCTCCTATCATGGGTTTTACAAATGTCTCCTTTTAGGAAAAGAAACAGTAATTTACAAACTCATGAGATTCAGCCTTTAACTAAAGGCACATTAGCACATACATTGTGCTAATGGGACCTGGAGCATAGTTTAAGTTGGATTAGTCCTGTGGCCCTGTGAGACACTGGTAGAAAAAGCCAAAAAGAGAAATGCTGGCTCAGTTATACCTGTGAGAATATTCCATCTCTCTGCACTACCCAGACAGAAACTAAAGCAGTAATAGGATAAGACATCTCTAATGCCCTAAAGACATCTGAGAGCTGACCTCCTCTTGCTAAATGCTGAAGAGGATCTAGTTGTGGCTTAGAGGTAAGAAAGAGTGGGCAGTTGCTTTCTCACAGATGGGGAATAAATTCTTACCATATACTCAGATTTCCTGTTCAGTTCTTTTCTTGTCTTGAATAAAAAAACTCTCAAAGTCTAAATCTTATGCAGGATACTGGAATGCCAGGATGTGTCAGGCCTGCCTGGAAATGACCGTTTCTTTTGCCGCTTTGATATGCTTTAAAAGTTGCTTCATATGTTACTTCATACCTTTCAGGTTTTCAGAAAGTCAATTTTAAGTGCTTGTAGCCGCAAAGCAACTTCACTTAATGTTGCAGCTGTGAGAAATTTGCTTTATCATAGCCATAAGAAGCTTGTGCAAGAGCAGTAGTTCTGCTTAAGTGTTCTAGACAGGTAGGTTTTCTGCCAGAAGAAAGGATATTTTCAGTAGGTTAAGGTGATTTGTTTTCTGCTCTTTGCTGAGAAATCCCTGTAGATCTGATACACTCAGATTCTTCATAGCCATCTGTATGTGATAAGGAAGGATCCCTTTGTGGACACTTGAACCAGGAAAAGAAGTAACCAGAAGGCAGGGATCGATGGCCATGAGTTGGACAGCGTGTCAGTTAGGGGTTGGGGAATTACAGCACCAGGTCTGGGTATTTAAACACCCGTGGAGTTGAGATATTGGTTTGTCTGCTAAAAAGAGTTAAACAAGCTTTCATTGTACTAGGGCTTCATGAAACTAAATAAATTCACTTGCTCAGAAATTTAGACATTTAGTGCTGATTGCTCTAAAGGAGCCCGAAGGGAAATTAGAAATTCTGTCTTCAGAGCAGGGCTTGAATAATGTTATAACTGCATGAAAACAATGAGGAAAAAAATTAAAATATGAACAGCTGGTTTTGAAATAAGTACCATCTATTCTGTTCAGTGAACAAATCAAGAATCCCCATGAAAAAATGGTATATGATCATATGTTTGAACTGTGTCTTACTTTATATTCATTGTAGCACTGCTTTAGCTCTGTGCAGAAATTTGTAATCTAATGTGCATTCCTCTTGCATTTCTTTAGTTCTCAGCATGGCTCTAAAGTAGCAGGTCCCTATGTCGTGGGCAACTGTGGAGCTGTGAAGGCTGCCCTTAAAGCTACTCTCCAGCATGACCCTGTCTACAGCACTGAATACCATGTCAAATGCATACATGAAGGACAAGTTTCAAAAGCAAAGAAGGAATTGCCAACAGTATTCAAGGAAAATGAAGAAAACGTGGTATAAACTCTACAAGGTATAAACTCCATATGTTACACATTTTGAACCAATGAAGAACATTTCTGTATTTCATGTTGGAGTATACATTTGTTTCTGTTTAACTCCAACCACCAACTAAGCACCACACAGCCACTTGCTCATACCTCCCTCCAGAGGGATGGGGGAGAAAAAAGGGGTGAAAGGAATATTCTTGGGTTGAGATACAGACAGTTTAACAGGTAAAGCAAAAGCCAGACATGCAAGAAGAGATGGGCAGGCAGGTGTTCAGTCCTCTCCAGAAGAGCAGGGCTTCATCACACCTATGGTGACTCAAGAGACAAATGCCACCACTTCATATGCCTTCCCCTTCCTTCTTCTCCCTCAGCTTTATATACTGAGCATGACACCATAATGTCTGGAATGTCCCTTTGGTCAGCTTTCCTGGCTGTGTCTCCTCCTAACTCCTTGTGTATCCCCAGCCTGCTTGCTGATGGGGTTAGGTGAGAAGATGAAAAGGCCTTGGCTCATTGCAAGCCCAGCTCAACAGTAACTAAGATATCCCTGTGTTATCAACACTATTCAACAGAAATCCAAACACAGCTACTGTGAAGAAAATTAACTTTACCCTAGCCAAAACCAGCATAATAATCTATTGCATCACAGTAATAACATAAAATGATATTACAGTACAATTATCATTTAATAGATCAAGTGCATGAATGTCATTGTGCTTACACACATTCACTGAAACAAATGCATCCTGAAATGAATTGAATTAATCTATGGGTCACCCCTATCTCTGACTTTAGAGAAAGTCAGATCAGTTCCTTGCAAGCAAGCAGCTTACAAGAGCTTGTAACAGACTAACAAACAGGGATCTTAGTATGCAAGCAGCTGCTGTTCTGCTTCTGCCCAAGTGAGAAAATATGATGGTTTCAACAAGCTGTTAGTAACTCTGTGTATGTGCTGTGTAATGAATTATGCAAATTCACTCCTTTAAACATTAATTTGAGGTCAGTCTGGAAAAATGCCAGTATTCTTATAGTTAGTTGAGAAAATGTTCTTTGATAGGGTTAGCTGCTAATTTTGTTAATTTATTATTGAAACCCATAATAAGCCATTTGATCTTGTCATTGCACATACCAATTTTCTTACACTTTAGTCACTTCAATCTTTATTAAAATTTATACCAGCCTGTTTAGTCAATAATTGAACCAACAAAAGCCTTCACTCAAGTTAACGGCATCATTTTCTTCCTTGTGTTACTGCTACCAAATAGTGGCCAGCTGGGCTTGTGGGGCTGAATGCCCAGAGTTTTCAGGAATGACATCGCAAAACAATGCTGTATAGGCTGAGGACAAACAGTGTTATGAAGTCTTGGACTTGAAATGGCACATTACATATTCATATTTGGAAAACAGAAAACCTGATTACCTCTGCTGTGATCTCATTGTGACTGAACTGGTAGCTAAGGTGAGGTGCTTGTCTGGAAAAAATAAACCACAAGTATAAACTTGTGGTTCGGCTGTTCATGGTGAAGTGATGAATGTTGAAAGATTGAAGTCAGACAATATACAGATGACAAAGCATCTCAATTAGCTTTTACAATTACACGGTATTGCTCACAAACTAGTTCTGCCTGGAGGGCCTGCTTAGTTTGTGATTATTAGTTAACTCATTAGGAAATACACTATCAGTATGTTAGAAGACTAAAACCAGCATGAAAGAGCAATGTGTATTTTTCTACATTTTTTTGGTAGCTACTGCTCACTGGCATAGGCAGACTCTACAATATTGTCTCTTAACTGATAGCAGACTTGCTATTGGCAGTGTGGGGGTTTCTTTTTGATGCACTGCTTTGTGCAGATGAATTAAGACATGAATCCAGTGTGAACCCAGTTTCCTTTGTTAAGGAAACATTTCCTGGTTTGTGGGGAGGCACACTAGAGAATCTTGTATGAACAGTATAGGAAAATATCCAAATGCAAAGCCATTTCCCAGTTTTAGGAGAGACATGTCATGGATGAGGGAAATGCCATTTTAGGCATTTTAGGCTGTATTTATCCCGTTGTACTTGGAAGTCAAAACCATGAACGATTGGAGGGCTCAGGTAGTGATGGTGATTTAATGGCTGTTGAGGAAGGAAAAGGGATATTATTTTATCTTATACAAATCTTTTGTCAGCAAACTCTTGCATGTGATGTGTTCGGTCATATATACTGGTTATTTACTACTGAAAAAAACCTTCATGCAGAGTGCCCCACAGAATGACAGAACTACTAAAGCATCGGATTCTACCATCCAAATTATATGTGAGAACATGACTGAGAGTTGTGCAATCAGAACAGTTAATTTTCAGTGAAAATCCTCCACTCCTATCTTTTATGTAAGCAATTATTTATGGCAAAAAAAGTGTTGAACACCTCCAGTCATGAATACACTCAGAAATTGTGTCTACTTTTAAAAATAAAGGCTCTTTGCAAACTGTGCATGCAATTAAGTTGTCCTCCTTTATGCTTTCTCCACCTGGGTTTTCACAAAGTGGAGAAAGGTGGAACTTAACTAATGACTCTTCAAGTCTCAATATCATTCTCTATCCTTTTATGATTCTTTTTTTATTTTCCACCCCACATCTCTCTCCCCTCTGCTACCATTTTTCATTGTGTTTCTGCTTAGTTAGTTCCACAACCATGTTTTTCTGGCATGTGTTTCCCTCTTCTGTCCTCTGTACCATAGTTGCTAGCCTCATTATGGGTAAATGTATAACGAGAAATTTTTTAGACTGTTAGACTGAAGGCAGACAATCAGCTTAGAATCTTTCAGTTTTGATGGTTAAACTTATCAAAACCAAAGCAATTATAAATGGGTTTTATTGGCTATGCCCCTAGAATCCCATAGTATTTGTATGAAAAGATGAAAATTCAAATGCTCTCTTTGGGTACATAAGATACAGTTATTGTATTGTCATGACAAAGTAAAAGTACTAAAATTCAGTAGCAGTTGTAATTAATTATTTATTCTGAGGGTCACAGAGATTCTGAATTATGAACAGAAACATTTTTTAAATTATTCAAAAAATATACGGAACCCTAACAAGATTGTGTTGGAGTTGTTAATGATGTGAAACAAAAAAATCACTGATCTTTCTCTTGGTCATGCCCAATTTCATGCTTTGCACTATATCCCCTTTATTAGGTTTGTTAAGAGTTGCTTGGTATATGACTTAAATAGTATTACATAAATATTTTAACCTTAGTTTTGCCGTATCTATTCACATATTTGTAATGCAGTGTCTTTCCTTGTGCTGTGAATCTTTTCACTATGATCCGACTAAAAATTTGAATGTGTGATGCTTATGAAGTTCTGTTAAGCCAACATTTGTTTCCATCTTGAAATGGGGTTAAGCGCTTGATGTATAAGAATTTTGTATTTTAATCTTTTTAAAAAGCAATTTTGAAATAGAGATTGTCCTTGAGGAGCTGCAAGGGAAAAAGTAAATATAATAATAGACAATTCTGTACCTGTTCTACTTGTTTCTGCATCCAGTTTTGAGATACAGCCAAAGATACCAGCCATCTATGCAGTGGTTTAATAAAAGAAAAACCACAAACACAACTACTTGTAAATAAAATTACTTATCTAGATTAAAGAGTTGTAGTCATTAGGTGGGAAACTTTGGAAAAATATGAAAACGACTGCACTGAAAAACTAGTTTGTGTGAGAAAAGTTTTGTTTTTAATAACCTCTCAAAAACTTATGCTTTTTTCCTCCTAAAATTATTTAATAAAAAGCAAATAATACCTCAGTGATAAATAGAGTTCTTTGTAATCCTTTGCTCCATTCTTAACAAATGAGTATATTTTCATGTTTTGCTTAGATCCTTAGGAGTAAAATGGACATGACTTCCTTATATTCATTAAAATTTAATTTTTCAATATACGTGTATACTTCTGGAATAATTTATGTTAATGTTTGTTTACCTCTGTGGAGGAAAAAACATGTATGTGTACAAATTCATTATTTGAGATGTAGGCTGTACCTTCTCAGATAATTATTCCTAATTTGAGAGGAACAGATTTTCTGCTTCCAATTTTGCATATGGAATGGAGTACACATGGCAAAGCCGCTGATCAATATTTTAGGACTAGTAATTTTCAGTAAAGTCATTCTGTATGTGCCAGAACTTTAATTTTTCTCATTGTTTCCTCTTCTGAATTTTTCAAAAGCACCGCAGTTTCACTAACACAAATATTCAAGAAAACCTTAAAAAAATGAGTTTGAATATTACAACAAAATTAATTTCAGTCTGCAGAAGTAGTGCTTTTATGTTGAGCATGACATTCAGATGCATAACTAGAAGTTTATACAAGAAATTATTATTGATATAAGTTGTTCCATTAGGAAATAGACAATATATTGTCTGCACTAATTATAAGCAAAACAATACCATTTAAGTGGTTTAAACAATGTGCTATCCAAAAATTATTACCTCACTGTGTTCACAAATAATTTTGGGTAATGGATGTCTGAGAACACTGTCATTTGTTAAGGTCCAATTTGCAAAGAAACAGGAAAATTTTTCAGATAAATTGTTCATTATGAATCATATAGTATGTTTTCCTTGGATATGCAGTTGGCTTCAATAAATCTGTCCTTTGAAAATCCTTGAGCATCCTTGGACTACCAGTCTGCTATCACTTTGGTGACTTCAGACTTAATAGTTCCTCAATATAGATTTTATAAAAATCACCTCCTAACAAAAATATGCATCCAGATGTTGTGGAATCATTATCTAGCAGTAGTTTCTAAGGAGCAATGTTTATATTCTGATGTTAGATGTGAAATATTTAATAGAATAATTTGTTTTCATGGCTTGCATTGTGGGCTCATTTCAAAGAATCATAGAATCTATTGGGTTGGAAAAGATCTCAGAGATCACCAAGTCCAACCCTTGGTCCAATTCCACTCCATTTACCAGATCATGGCTCTCAGTGCCGTGTCCAATTTCAGTTTAAAAACC
>VYXB01002798.1:529-77505 GCA_013397135.1 Pachyramphus minor
TACAACCCCCGCCCCCGTGCCCCCCTCCCCGCCTGCCCGTCTTCTTGCCAGGTTGCTTGTCTCCTCCTCCCCCCACTCCCCCAAACAGGACTGCCAAACCCAAACCTCCGTCTGTCCGCTTACTTCGAAGCTGTCTCCGAAGTTCCTGTGGCATGGTGGGAGCGCCTCATGCCGCGCAGCACAGCAGAAGCGCCTCCTCCTTTGTACTGATGAATATTAAAAAGATATTAAATCTGAGTTTCTCCTTGATTTTTAATAATACTTGTTATCCCCACTGATTTTCTGTGAAGAGTTGGAATATCTCACAGAAACACAGAATTGCAGAATCTGCTGAGATGGAAGAGACCCAGAAGAGAGTCATAATAGAGTCCAACTCTTAGCCCTGCACAGGACCATCCCCAAGAGTCACACCATGTGCCTGAGAGTACCATCCAAATGCTTCTTGAACTCTGTTAGGCTGTGACACTTCGCTGGGGAGACTGTTGCAGCACCCAACCAACCTTTGAGTGAAGAAGCTTTTTTCCAACCTAAACCTCCCCTGGTACAACTTCAGACCATTTCCTTGGATCCTGTCACTGGTCACCATAGAGAAGAGATCAGTGTCTGCCCCTCCTCTTCCCCTCACAAGGAAGGGGACTGTGGACTTCAATTAGGTCTCCCATTGGTCTCCTCTTCCCAGGCTGAACAGACCAAGTGACCTCAGCCACTTCTCATACAGAAGGGGACCTCCTTCCCTCAAGACCCTTCACTGTCTTTGTTGCCATCCTTTGGACACTCTCTAATGGTTTAGTATCTTTCTTATATTGCGGTGACCAAAACTGCACACAATATTCAAGGTGAGGTCACAACAGTGCAGAGCACTCCCTCAACTGGCTGGCGATTCTTTGCCTGATGCCCCCCAGGACACAGTTGGCCCTCCTGGCTGCTGGGCACTGCTGACTCAGATTCAACTTGCCGTCAACCAGGACCTCCCTGGTCCCTTTCTATGGCACTGCTTTCCAGCATCTCATTCCCCCATCTATACTGGAACATCCAGGGTTGCCCCATTCCAGTCATTTATGAAGATGTTGAAGAGCACAGGGCCCAAGATGGAGCCCTGTGGAACCCCACTAGTGACATGTCACCAGTCTGATGTTACTATTTGACAGGGCTTGGAAAGTTCATGCTTAAAAAGAACACTCAATTTTTAAAGTATGTCAGTATCTGTTGTTTTAAGAGATGAAGTTTTGAAATAATTGTTAAAGTGTCAGCTATGTTGCTAATTTTTCATCTTATTATCTTCTAATGTAAACATATTAACTAATACATTATTCCTTTTGTTTCTGCGCTTGTATTATTTTCCTTCTTGATTCAGTGAAATTCATTATAAAATTATTTGTGAAGTGGAGGTGAGCTAAAAGATTATTTTTACTCTGTAGCTGTAAACTTGTAACTTTTCTGTGCCTGGTGATTCTTGGTTCATAGGAAAAAAGTGTTTCAAAATTTTGTTGGTGATGATGTTTGCTAAAATGTATTTGGTCTTTTATTGCTAGCTAAAGAGATAAAACTGGTGTTTCTTTGTGCTTCCAGTACATCTTTTCTAAAAGATATTAAAGGTTCAAGGAGATCTGAACTGTCACAATATCAGTGTTAGAGGCTATAGATGGAGAGACAGCAGTTTGTGTAGAGCTTCAAAATAAGAAAGAAAGCTATTTTTGAAGTCAGTCCATTCAAGACTACTGACTGCAATTTAGCACTTCTTTCTAGATAGCTGTTCTGATCTGGGACCTGACCTAATACTCATAAAGGTTACTTGTAGTTTGTCAGTGTAGACATTAGATGAATTCTGTTAGAATCTTTTGCTGCGGAAGAAAGCCTTCAGATTTAAACTGGGCAACTCACATGATAAAGTGCTAAGCAAATACCAGTTACATAATAAAATAGGTGAAAAGAGAAAAAAGATATGATCAAAGACAGTCATAAAGAAAGTCTGGGTAGAAAGATAACCTGAGAAAATCATGGAGGTATGCTGTAGGGCATAGGTGAATTGAGTCTATTGATTTTTATATTTTGCACTATAACTTCTGTTCACAGCTAGATGGTGTTTCCCAATATGGAGTGAACTTTTTGCTGTCACACAGTAGAGTGCTATTTCTTACTCATTAATGTCTGTTGTGTTCTGTTGAGCAAATGGGAACCAAGATCATCATTGTTTAAGTTGTACCAAGATGTTCTATGAACTTTTTAAATTAAACGGCATTCTACCATCATCAGGAAACTGTATTGACTGAGGCTCAGAACACAAATGATTTTTAGAACATAGGCTCTTAGAATTCACATTTTAGCAATTTAGCACAGCTTTGCTGGGACCACTATCATTTTACATTAAGATACAAAGCTGGGACCACTATCATTTTACATTAAGATACAAATTCAATGTGAGAAATTCTCAAACAGATAGGAATGTTGTACACTGCTGATTTTGATAGGATTCAGCTCACAGGTTCTGTATACACCCTAATTCCATGATTGCCCAGAGAGGTTGTGGAGTCTCCCTCACTGGAGATATTCAAGAACCACCTGGATGCAATTCTATGTAATGTACTCTAGGATGACTCTGAGCAGAGAGGCTGAACCAGATGACTGACTGTGGTCCCTTCCAATCTTACTCACTCTGCGGTTATTGTGGAATGCGTTAAATTTAAAGGGGACGAAAACCTATTTCAGATAAATAAATTGCACTTAACAAGTGTGAATGAATGACTCAGAGAGTGATGTTAGTAACATGGTCTTGCACTCTAAAATTCTTCAAATGTAGACATCAGGTAGATTCAAATCCTCAAGAGCTGTGTAAGTATTACAGCATTGGATGCTATTTAGGAAAGGTGAATGAGTAATCCCCAGATTCCTACATAATGAATTGTGAGATGCTGAATTCCTTGATGTCTGAGACATTTTTGACTGATGAGCAATCAAAAATTGCTTACTCAGAAAAGTAATGAGTAAGAAAGTGTAGGTCTCTTTTTGGGGTGCATGTTCTTTGGGGTTTGTTGTTGTTTGTTTGGTTTTTTGTTTGTTTTTGTTTGTGGTTTTGGTTTTGGTTTTATTTTATTTTGTTTGGGTTTTTATTTAAGGTTTGGGGGTTTTTTATATTCATTTTACTATCTGGGCCAGAGCAGCCAGGAAAAGGTTATCTAACTTGTTTGTCTACTAAAAGCTTATCTACATAATAAAAGTTTCCACACAATACATGGGCTTCCAGAAAACTGCTTCCTGTGCAAGCAGTGAACATTAGGACACCTTTTCTTACCATGACTTCCTTGCAGATTGATACAGGTTAATACATTTATCCCGTTATGGAGATTAAAGGAACTTCTGTATGATACATCTGATTGAGTTTACTACTGCTAATGTTCTGCCTTAGCCATGCTCTACTTAGATCAGGTAAAGCTACCCTGGTCAGACTTCTCATATTTTCTCGTGCAAAATCAGCCTACTTATTTCTACAGAAGATTTCATTGTGCCATTAAGACAAGATTTAATTCTTCAAAGATGTTGGTTGACTTTGGAGCAAGTGAAAAATAAATCAAGAATTAAGAAATTGTCTTGAAAGATCAGGGACCTATATTGAGTATGAGAATCTGTAGTTAATAAAATTGCATCTTTTACTACAGAGAAAGACTTGTTTATCTGACTTTAAATATGTGGCAATGAAAGAGCTACAGGTCCTTCATAAAACTTCAGTGAAGATATATCCATCAAGCAATTAAGCAAACTAGTGGAAAGCTCATATTCTCACTTAAGATGAGAAAAACTTTATTCAAGAAAGATAAATGACAGCTGTAGTCAGGATGAGGTAGGAATGGGCATCCATAAGGATTTAACATGACACTACGTGGGTGACATCATTGTAAAACATGCATTTCCAATTTAAAAAAATATGTCTTTCAAATGCCCTTGTCCTCAAACAAGTGCCTTGGCATTATTTATCACCTGTAGAAAGAGCATTTCATGAAATTAACAGTTTCATTGTTTTTGTGGTTGTTTTCTCCACCCCTCCAACCTTCCCTCCTCACTTTATTTTGACAAATGAGAGCTTAATATGAAAAACAGTGTATGCACAGAACTAGTGGGAAGGAGATGATGTTATGGAGGATCAGGATTCATATCTTTAACAGAGGTGAAGCTTTGGTCCCCACACAGGATCCTTGGCACGATCTCTGGACATGGCAGCACAGGTTCAATGATATCCCACTACCAGAAGAGTGAGAGTTCAGGACAACCAATTCCTGATTCTTAAAGTAAAATTCACTTCTCCTGTAGTATGAGACTTATCTGTTACAAATAGTCTTTCCTTCAAACAAGAAAGAAGAAAGAATATTGCCAAAATTTATTGCCTTATTTGATTTAGTTGAACATGTTGGTTTTACCAATTTAAAAATAATTAAGATTATGTAATAAAACTTACTAGACAGTTTCTGCTTTGGGTTAATATCCAAGGTATTTCATCCCTTCGTGAGATAAAATCATGGATATCCTTAGGTAATCCATTTATATATGATTCACAAATTGTGTTGCTTTTTTGTTTTGGTTTTCTGATTATTTTTTTTTTAAACATACATCGTACTTGTTTCAGCATTTGCTGTGATTACACCATTGGAATGCTGTAACAGAAAACAATTACTCTTTCCTACTTTGTATGTCATCACATTTGAGTAACCAAACCAACAGGTACTATCAAAGGTTTCCAAAAGTTGCCTTTTTTTAAAAAAAGGTTCATTGCATAATAATTCAATATAGTATTGTTATTTTTATGGTATTACATGTTTTTCGTGACTGAAGAAAATTTTGATATGTTAGTAAGAAAGGATACAGAAACTTCAGCGATTAAATGTGAATAATCAGGAGATGTTGATTCTCTAGAGTATCACA
This sequence comes from Pachyramphus minor, assembly GCA_013397135.1. Classification (NCBI taxonomy): domain Eukaryota; kingdom Metazoa; phylum Chordata; class Aves; order Passeriformes; family Tyrannidae; genus Pachyramphus; species Pachyramphus minor. The sequence goes on from VYXB01002798.1 coordinate 5,441, forward strand.
ATCTATAACAGTGTGTCACCATCAAATGAGAGTAAGTGATGTCTAATGGCATAAAAAGAAGTAATTATTACCACCTATTGTTGGCTCTAATGTACCACAGAGGTATTTATAAAATAGCTTTCTTAACCTTATGTCATTTGCATTAAAATGTACAATGACTACTACAATTCAAACACTTGCCTATGCTAATTAAGAAAAGACAAGACAATAGGCCCCATGAGAGATCGAGTGAAATGCAAAAAAAGGACTTACTTCTGTTAAAACAGGAAAAGATTAATTCAAGTGTAAAATTGTTATTTTCTAAGGAACTGAAAAGAAAAAATTACTGCACAATAGACGAAATTTCTGCTATTATTATTTTAATTTTTTTATCTGTAGAATTACATTAGATACAAAATAAATATTCAATATTAGGTACTTAGACAAATATTACGATTAAATACATACAGATATTTTTAATATGTGTACATAATTTCTGAAAACGTGGCTACTAGTGGCAAGGTCTCTGTCAAGAGGAATTACTTGAGAGGCCTATGGACTGGCTATTGCACTGTACACTGAAGCATATTGTGATATACCATGAAGGCTTCTCAGGATGGTGAACACCCTGAAATGATAGGTTTCTGGGTAAAAGAGTAGGTATCTATTTAGAAGCTTTTCAACATGTATCCTTTTAAAATAACAACATTTGCTCTCTTCAATTATATCAATAGAAAAAATGTAACTGTGGTCTTGTCCAGAATGAGGACAGAGAAAGATCACTGGGCACAGAAGACTTTTAAAATATTATAGTGTTTAAACATAATTCTCCATTAATATTTGTTCTATGGTCCTGCTGCTCTTCATTTAGTTTTTGTAAGACCTCTCTTTCTGTACTGAAATCTTAGGAGAGGTTAGATTTTTTTTACAGGATCAGGTACCAAAAAGTTACTGCAGTGCCTAGGCTTAGTATCTCAGCTTTTTACCACATTTAACATAATTTTCTGTGTTAATTTCACTTTATGTTTTAGCCTGATGTCTACAGGTATGAGAACTGCCTTATTAGTTGGTTCATAACTGAATACTGATATTATTTGCAATTAAAAATACTTTATAATACCATGACATTTATTCAAAATTGTGAAAACTTGAAACACTTAGATCCTTTTACTTGAAATGTTCTAACTGTTCTGCAACCTTGTAGGGGTGATGGTTATGACATATGTAGTTGAGCCCCTCCCCTTTCCTTCCCTCCTTTCCCCTTCCCATATAATCTCATAACTAAACACAATATAGTGTATATGTAAAAAATTGCAGTTGCACCACTAGCCTTAATTTTGGCATTTTTCAACTTTAACTGTTGACTTCTTGACCTTAACATTGTTTTCCTGTGTTTGTTCAAATGTTGATTATATGGGTTTATGGATAAGAGAGCTTTAATTGTTATGAATTGAGACTTTCCAGAACATTAAAGCCAAAGAGGACAGTAGAATAATCCATTTAATATCTTATAAATAAATAAATAAATAATCATTTTAAACTAATTCTCCAATTTAATCAAGAAGGTTCCCCTGAAATGTCCATACAGTAATTTTTACTGCATGACATTTTAAATTCACAGCATTTAAATGAAAAATAAATGCTATTCAAATAGTTCTGTTCATATTCATGCCTATTACCATTTCTTTGTTTTTATCAACACTACAAGCTTTCTCATTTTTCATGGCTTCAGTTTCTTCATGGTACAATGAATAGATGTTCCATGAAAATTAAGTTAAAATAACAGAGAAATTCCCATGAATATTCATAGAGATAATTACTATTATTGCTCCTTGATAGTGAGAAAATATGGGAAAAATTGTACATGCATAAAATAATGTAAAAATGTAGTTTGAAGAAGAAGTTTGTGTATTTTATGTGTACTTTTCAACATTTGAATTTCTATTCAGGATTAACTTTTCACAAAAACTCACAGTTACTTTGAAGGGTGGGGGAAGAACAAAAAGCCCCTCAACAAAAAACTCCTGATACATCACATATAAAATTAAAGAATCAAAGGAATATAATAACTTTTTAGAAACTAGAAACTAATATAGTAATAATGTTCTTCAATGGCTTTGGTCTTTCTTCCCCATTAGATGTGCTACAGTGACATCCACAAAGTTCTGAGGTCAGCTAAGAGGCTACAGAAAAAACACAGAAACATAAAAAGACAGTCAGCCAAGAGCTAAAATACCATTTGAAGTGCAGCTCTCATCTGCATGAGGAAGAGGGATCTGCTCAGCCTCACAAGCCATCGTGCAGCCTCTTCCCCATTTCAGCAATTTCCATATACAGGGCAGGTCCAATTTTCAGTCCCATCTGCTCAGTATGCAACCAGGCTGTCCCCTAGCTGCCAGTCAGGATGGGACCCAGTGCGTGCTATAGTCTCATATGTATTAGCTTCTCTTGGAAGGCAAACCAAACATTCTGGCAGGGAGAATGCTTATAAATGTTTTTTAAATAATGGGAGGAAAAAGATAGCGAGACTATGCACATTGTATAGCATACTTGCCCCTGCAAACAGTTACATTGTGCAGGACAGAGTTAGTGAAGGTGTCAAAGCTTTGTTCCTTTGTGCAGCAAAATACCAGATACTTGTAACAGCCACTGCAAAAAAAGAATAACATTCCCTACATCAGCCCATTCACGTGTGTGAAATTGTGTGCATGCAAAAATGGGGCTGTGCTTATGTACATACAGCTAATCTGCTTCCTGTGTGGATTCTTACTGGCCATGGGTTAAAATATTTGCAACAAAACCACCTCTAAAAAAAAGTGTTTATAAAGAAATACTTAATGAAGAAATAAAATTAAGAAGATCCATTGCCTATAAAAGACCTATACAGACTGTAATTTTCAGTGTGAAAAAAAGAAACCCAAACTTCTTCACCTCAGGATATGTCAGTGATCACCAGTCTTTAATAGATACATTTCTTAAGTGCTTGTGTTTCATTGTGGCTGTTGCCAGACTAGAGCTCCCAGTCATTTTATCTCTGTAGTAATCACATAACAAAAGATTTCCTTAGCTTGGTCATGTAATAGAAGGTGGAATGATCTTTTAAGAAAGCTTTTTTTGTTATTGTACTGGGAGAGATGTTTGCTTATAATCCTGTAAAATGTCATCACACAATCAGTGTCATCCACTACCAAATTCTTTAGCTCTATTGTACTGTAATACCAGCATAATTTTTTTGTTTTCTTGCACCTTCTGTACCACTGACATCACACAAATGGAGTCCAAAATGCTAATGGATTAACATTCTTGTATGTGGTTTGTCTAATGTAGCAAATGGTGATGTGTCTGCATCAGAGATCATCACTGTAAGGCTCCCTTTAGAACCAGTGAAAGAAACAAGTATGAGAAAAAGGAAATTACTCTTGTTTAGAATTAGGCTTCTGTATTTTTTCACATTATTTTTCATAAAACTACACTTCCACTCACTGTGCAGAGATGCACAGAGTGTGTCAGGATGGATACCAACACTGAAAATTACTACAGCTGGGTGAGGTGCATCTTATCGAGACTCCCTTTATAGAAAGGCATGACATTTCAAGGGAATGGTTCACAGCAGGTGAATAGATGAAGCACACTTCTGTTTTTCTATATGGCTTTATTTCACTGAATTCTAAGAACATCCCTCAGGTGGAAATTGTTAGCTGCATTTCCCATGTCGCTAAATAGTGGTTGAAGAGTAGATTTAAGAAAACAGTATATACATATACTTATACATATATATATATATATACATAACTAGTTCTTTCTTAGCTTATCCACTTTAATTGTATTTAATTATATTCAATATATTTTTATTTATATGTAAAGAATATTTACTTACATAATGTATTAGGTCTTTATTCACTCATGCAGTCATAGCTCTTTCAAGATACTAGTTGAATCTTTCTTAATTATGTATTAACTAATGATCTGTTACTCAATACTACTCTTAAGTTAGATCAATTGGCAGCAATATTGACCAGAATTTGCAATACAATGAAACATAGACATTATTTTAATAGTAAAAGAATGTGTGGACATCAAGAGTCAGAGAGGACCTTGACCTGCATTTTACTATGGTTCATAACAACAATTGTTGTTATTTACTTGTAATGGTAAATATCAACTCTGTCAAAAATAGTCAATATTGAGGGGAGGTAGGAGAGGTTCTATATGTTAGAGAGTCTTGAGGTAGGTGACAATAAGGTTCAGTGCTCATGGGTCAGAATCAGGGGGAAGGCCAACAAGGCTGGCATCCTGGTGGGAGTCTGTTATAGACCACCCAGCCAACATGAAGAGGGTGATGAATTATTCTACAATCAGCTGATGGAGGTTTCAAAATCGCCAACCCTTGTTCTTGTGGGTGACTTTAACCTGCGGGATGTCTGCTGGGAACAGTGGAAAAGAGGCAGTCTAGGAGATGTCTAGAGTGTATAGAGGATCATTTCCTGTTGCAGCTGATAAATGAGCCTACCAGGGTTGGGGGCCCATTAGACCTGTTGTTTGCAAACAGAGAAGGGCTGGTGAGAGATGACTAACCTGGCTTAACAGGGAGATTTTGCAGGAAATTAGAGAAAAACAGAGATTTTATTGCCTTTAGAAAAAAAGGGCAGGCAACTCATGAAGTGTTTAGAGGTGTAGTTAGGTCACATGGAAAGAAAATTAGAAAGCCAAAAGCACAAGTTGAACTTAATCTGTCCACTTCTGTTATGGATAACAAAAAGTGTTTTTATAAATACATCAATAGCAAAAAGAGGGGCAAAGAAAACCTCCATTCTTTGTTGGACACAGAGGAGAATATAGTTACCAAAGACAAGGCTAAGGTACTTTTCACCTTCTTTGCCTCACTTTTCAAAAGTAAGACAGGTTGTCCCCAGGACAAACGGCCTCCTGGGCTGGTAGACAGGGACAGGGTGCCAAATACCCCACTGTAATACAGGAGGAAGAAGTTAGTGACCTGCTGAGCCACTCGGATCCTCACAAGGCTGTGGGACCAGATGGGATCCATCCTAGGGTGATGAGGGAGCTGGCAGAAGGGCTTGCCAACATTTATCAATGAGTCCTGGTGCACCAGGGAGGTCCCAAATGACTGAAATTTGGCTAATGTGATGCCTACCCACAAGAAGGGCAAGGAAGATCTGGGAAACAGCAGGCCTGTCAGCCTGACCTCAGTGTCTGGCAAGGTTATGGAACAGATCATCCTAAATATAATTACACAACACCTATAGACCCAGCCAGCATGGGTTTAGGAGGGGCAAGTCCTGCATAAATTACAGAAAAGTGTATTTTATTTACATGGTTATTTTTCTCTTGCTGTTAACGGCCACCAGATTAACAAGGGAAAAACTATAAGAATTCATAATTTTGTGACTTCTTTGTAGGAAGTGAAGTCACAGCTTTTCAGGAAGGTCACAAATGAGGTTATTGATTCCAAGGACTTTTAAAGTAAATAAAGTGGTATAATTTATGCCTTACCTTGCCTTAAATCATATATGTGTTTCGATAGTATAGTTTGTCACCTGCATGGTAATGTAGTTTGATTCTGAATTTTTAGATATATTTTACAGTGAGGAATACATACAATACATATTCCTTAAACATTTGCTTGCACTAATTGAAAAGAAGTGCCATTCTTTTAGTGAAATTGCAGAAAGGTGCACTAAATTTTTTTCCATAATATCTAAAATTCTATGTAGTAGTTTTAGCATACAAAGCTATCCCGATGTAGGGGATAATCTCTTTGTCTTTATAACCATAAAAATTTACTGTGATAGATGGCAAACATTAACTGAAATGCAGTAAAGGAACAATGTTGATTTAATCTTTACTTACAGAATTCTGCATGTTTCTTATAGTGTAAAGGTCCATCTATGCCTATTGTGTCCTTTGCACCTCAAACAGCTTGCTTGACAGCAGGCCTGCAAACCCAGCTGTGATGTCTCTCACTTCACAGATGTTTGTCCTTATCTAAAGTTATAGCAACCAATATTTCAGGAAAAGAAGTCTATGCTGCTATTTCCCACTGTTCCAGAACATAGAGTCTCTCCTCAGTAGAGGGGAATAGAAATCTTAAAAGTAGTTCATATAGCAGTTTAAATGCTCTGATTTCCTGTCTCTACACCCTGCCCCTGCTGAGCTATAAAAACGTGTGCCTTCCTCTATACACAAACATGGAGCAAGACTTCACATAGTAAGCTGAGAACATGAGAAGGGTGCTTTAATAGAGACTTGGATGGACATGTTCACCAAAGAATGCAAATTGGGAGGCTGTATTACACTGACAATATAGCTGGACACTGTAGGGAAAGAGCCAAGAAAGGAAGGAAAAGAAAACCAAATTATTATGTGGATTCATAGGTGGGAAGGAAGAACAAAAAATTATTTTTCTTCTATATGCAATACATGTGTTACATCTGGTGTCTACTTTTTAAGAACATTGAAAAATTAGAGAAAAGGTTGCAAAATAAAGCCATATACATTTTTTTAGGAACTGAAGAAAATGTCTGACAGTAAGAGCACAGAAACTTCAAACTATTTATCTTATCAAAAGAACATTGGTGAATTGATGACAGTTTATTAAAAACCTATAGGCAAAGATGAGTCAACAATGGAAACTCAGTAAATATCATGTACATTCTACTTGTTAACTTTAGTAAAACACCTGAACTTTGTGAAATCTATCTTAAAATAATCATTATTAAATAAGATTGAACTTTGTGAAATTATGTTAAACCTTCTCTTCTGAGCTCTGTGAATTTCCAGAAAGTTTGATATAACCTGAGAAATACATAAAATAATAACATTATGAAACAGACAACACTATTACTGCTAGCTTGAGACCAACAAGAAAAGAGAGCACACATCTTGGTGAAGAATAATTTTGCGATAGCTGGAAACATATTTTAAGAAAAAGCAGACTCAAAACAGTGAGTTCCCCCTCAAAAAAGAAAATATAATTTGGATTATGAAGTATTGCAAATGTGAACATTGTCTTCAGCAGGGCCTCTGGAAACTTTGGCTTCTCAGGGGTTTACTTTGCTGGCTCTGCTGTAGAAAGTGTGGGGTCCCTGAGCCTCACCTGAAATCTGGATCAGAGGAAGTCTTATCTCCCTGGAGCTGAACAAGGAGACATGTCCTGGCGAAAAGAAGGCACTATAAGGACTGTAGGACAAGAAGTTTTAAAAGAAAAAATTTTACTCAAGGCAGACTTTATAGCATTTCTATCCTGGCACCACAGATCCCAAAATTTCTGTTGTAGTCTTATAAGTGGGATGATATGAAAACAAATATAACCTTTTTCTTCTTTTGTGAACATCTCATTAGAAGTCTGTCCAAGATGATGCTCTGTGAAATTTTTAAACTGTACTAAAACACCAATATATTTTTCACACTGGCATTTTTTAGCAATTCATTCAAGTATTTCTGACTGTCTTTTCCCTTAAGTCTAACAGCTGCTCCTCCCCTGATAAAAGAAAGAATAAAGCTTGTTTCACCTGAGATACACAACTTGTTTAGACATGTTTTTCTTGTTCCTAACTGCAAGAGGTGGGGGATCCTTAAAACATACTCCAAAGAATTACTTACTTTCTTCAAAGCTGTAACTTTCTTGTAGAGAGTAAAAGAGTGACAGTTTTTCTTGAGACCATATGAGTCGGAATTTCACCGAGAAGTATAACCCTTAATCTTCAAGGCCTTACTGTGGATCTATCCCATATACAATGTAGTATATGTTTAAACCTTATCAATTTGATTTTTTAAAGAAAAACAATAAAACTCTGTTCCCATTGAAAGGTATAACATTGACACAAACCCCATGTTTTGTGTTGGAATTCTTCCTTGTAGATGCCTAAAATCAGTTGAAAATTAAGTTTGCTTTCAGAGAAAGCTGTAATAATTTGCTAAAAATTTATTTGCTCATGATGAGTATAAAAGAAATGAGACAGTTACTACCCCTCAATTCAGTGTTTATTGAAAAGTTAAGCAGGCAAAATTATAGAGCAAAAGATGCAGTCCTTCATTTTATAGAGCAAAAAGCCATGTGAATGAGTGATAATAAATGACATAAATAAACTGAATCCAGTTGAAAACTCTGAGGGAGTTAACAATCTATTGATTTACATCATTTAACGAAAAAGTTACAAACAAAAGCTAGTTATGTGTTTTATATGAAAAGCACCATATAAAAGAGTTAACTAGTCAAGGCAGCATATGAAATTATTTCTTTTTGTTCATATTGTGGAAAGAAATACAGCAATATTGCTTAAATGCAAAATTGCTTAAAAATTTTTTTTTTCAACACTACACCCAATATCTTATTTAATTTTTCATCATTCTTTTTTCTATTTTTTTTTAAATTTTTGAACACATGTTCTTTCCTCTTAATGATGTGATGTCCTGACATAGTAACTCCTGCATAGCCATATATAACTTATAGGTTCATGAAACATAATTTGTTCCCAAAAGCAATCCTGAATAGTCTAGAACAGTCAGGGAATGTAATCATGTCCAAAGAGAAGGCTCTTGGGGGTGAAATGCCTAGTAGTGCTGTTTCACAGGTGCAATGAAAGGGATAAATCCTATATAATTTGAGAGCTTTTTCTGAAACCCAGATAGAAGAGGGCTTAATTCAAGGTTTATCTTACAATCTTTTTCACCCCAATTTAATTTACCTACCCTGAATGACAATATTAGATTGGTTCCTCACTAAAATTCTATGATCCTTTACAAAGTTAATGCAATGACACCATATTGTTCAGATTTGGAGCACTATTAATAAGGTAACATAATTAAAATGGAAGTTACATATTTTTAGCTGTAGGAAAACTTACAAAAACTATATTCTGAGGAAATGAATTATGCAGTGTAACTACAGAAAATTGGTTGTCATTGTCCAAATATCAATATCCACATTACTGAGTCTTTTTACAGCAGATGTGACATTAAGCAAAGTTTACATTGTTTTGCTTAAAGGTGTAAGAATGTTGCTCAGTTGACATGCCAAGAATCCATGAATGTGACTACATGATAAAATTGTTAAGAATCACATTAGATCATTGTTAAGCATTACTAGATGATTTTAGCCATGGTTCATGCAGTAATGTTTGCAATTTTCTCAGCTGTAGAAATGTTTATACTAAGAGCTAAGGTGTTTTACCTGTGGGTAGTGGTACAGAGATACGTAGATGACTATGTGGAAGAAACCAAGCATTTAATGTACCTAAGCTATTTTGACAGAAAAGCTGCAATACCGAAGACAATAGAACACTGAATTAAACATTAATTTGAGAGAGAGAGAGAAAAACACAACAAAAACAACAACAAACCAAAACATAACATAAACACAGAATTCAACAATCTCATTCAATAATTAAGCTTAAATAAATGGACAACACAAAAATAAAATGACAGCATTGTTCAACTAGAAAAGTGATCTTTTACGGAAACTTCAGGAAAAATGAGATTATTCTGAGGACCTACTTTGAAATTAATGGCAAAAGTCCAGCTGAAATCACTGTTAGCAGAAACAAGGCCTAAACAATGAAAGGAAGAGTCTGGCAATATTTCAGGACTCCATTAGTTTTAATGATTCATGTAGTGCCAAGTGTTTGGGTATGTGAGACTGAAAAATAAACAATTTCTCTTCTTACATATTACTGCTACAGGTATAGACATTTAGGAGGGATTGCAACACCTATACATAGAGTAAATATTATGATTAGGCAAGTTTTCCTGTTTGGAATATAGGCTAATTAGACCAGAAATAAACTAAAGTAGAAAAAATATCTGGACATAAATCCAAACCAAAATTGCAGAATAAATATTCTACTAGAATTTATTGAGAAAGGTCATTTTTTTAAAAATTTCCTTACCTGTGTCACACAGTAATTTACAAAACTACAATCTAAAGAAGTTTCTTTTTTAAACCAAGAATATCATCAACAAGAACCTCTTGAGAAGGTTGGCAATATTTCTTCTAACCTCAGGAGTGGAAAAAAAATCTGATTCTATGATTATGATGACTGATAACATGTTGAGGTGTTGATGGGAAAAGTTCCAGGCTTATTGAACCAGGTTTTAATGTTTTATATGTGTTAGATAATTACTATATGTTTTACATATTTTTACACTGTAATTGTGTATTTTATACTATAATGTAATTATTTTATATAATTTTATATCATTTTATATATATATATATAATCATTATATATATATTAGATAAATAATATATTTCAAAAATTAGTATCTATCAGTTAGAGATAAAATATCTCTCAGACAGGTCATTTTTCCAAAAAGTATGGCTGTTTTAATTAAACTTCCCTACAAAATATTTTGATCTTCTAAAGTGAGGAAAGATGGTCAGGGTCATTATTACTAGCCTTTTAAAATATTAATGGGAAATAATTTTTGAAACCTTTTCCTTTAAAAATGGTATCAAAGCTTTTACTGACTTAAGTTAAAGCTCTCCATTGCAAAAATAATTAGTATTTACTAAAAAATTGCATTACCATTTTATTTTGATAACTCACACACACAAAAAGGGAAAATTGTAGTACTTGAACTAGTTGAATGAGATTCTTGTTTGGTCAAAATAAAGGCAGAGGACCTGACAGGATACAGGTAATATTTAGATTGATAAATCTCCAATCTGATTTTATGTAGAAATCCTGAGGGAGGATTATAGAAATACTTTTTATGGATTGCATTGTTAAGCCTGGAAATATTTTGTTTTATTAGTTCATCTCCTTTTTTTTTTTTTTCCCAATATTGCAATTGATTGATTGTTTGTCTTATCCCTTATTACTGCATCCTGATTACAAGTTTGCTGAGATGCAGTTTAAAGATGGGAAGTCAGACAAACTGGCATTTTCCTATTAATGAATTTCATTGATATCTGCCAATCATTTTGGCTAATCAACAATAATTAATTTTAAGAACATTATTGCTTTTACTTAAAAATGAATAAAGGGTATTCAAAACTTTCAAGAATTTCTGCAGATTCTCCAGTGAATTGCCATTGCTTCTATTACTTTTTTTAGTTTGGGTGTTTTTTTAATGTGTTTCTTTGGGTTTTGGGTTTATTTCTTTTTTTAAGGATAGCACACTACTAGACTCTGGGTGAAGTAAGTTAGGGCCACAACGGTGTGGGAGAGGCTGAAAAGGCTGGTTTGCCTTTGTATATAGTAATATTTCTTCAGTATTTCTATTTCTGATGTTGGGTGTCATTTCAGTTCTGAGTGTTTTACTGTCAGACTGAAAACTTGGCTTGATAGGTGGAAACATCATAGCTTGAAAAATTCTGGATGGTAAGGTAAACTGAAACCAGTGTCAGTATATGTTACACTGTGTGACAGTTCAGATGCCAGGTCACAATTCAGCTCCACGCAGCAGGAAACCAGTGACGTAAGTGAGAAATAGTGAACCAATCAGACAAATCAAGACAAGATATTTCTTGTCATAAATCCAAGGCTCCAAGGGTAAGAAGAAGGAGCCCAAGAAATCGCAGAGGATGGAATTAAGGGGAATTCTCAAGGTCACGCTCATAATTATCTTTGAGGGAATTTTTTTTTCAAAACTGAAGTTATCAGGTTTTTTCTTGTTATGGTTATGGTGAGATTGCCTTCTCTCTTGACTCCATAGCCAGAGCTGCTGAGAGAAACAGCTTTAAGGAAAAGCCTTGGGCCATATTGAAGAAGTTATATAGCTACATAGACATAGAGAAGAAATTACTGTAGCATCAAAGGAAAATTTCTTCAGGGGTAACTGACACAAGGTTACCTTTTCTATTCTCACCTTTTCCCTTGAGATAATTGCTGTTTCCTTGGAACAGGCTGCCTATGGTCTCAATCTCAACAAAATGAAGTAGTTGGATTTCTAAGCAGATTACATAAGATTGTCAAGCTTTTCAGTGATATAAGCAATAAGCGGAAGTATGAGTATGCAACTTCCCCATAAGATAAATTATGTTATATTTTATTTCATTTGGAAAGAGTACCATAGCATTGGCAAATATTATGACAACAGAATACACTTTCAAAAAATAAAAGAAAGAAAAGAATAAAAAAGAATTGTATCTTATTTTGATGGAAAAAAAAATTACTCTTCTTGTTGAAAGAGTTCTTATGAAAGGTACTTAACCACTAAAGTTGTGGTAGTACCTGTGATAGTTTTTTATTTAAAAGTATTTCTTCCATTTCTTCTTTCTATGGATAACTACTCGTTATATTTGGAAACTACCCTAGGTAGACTTTCAGTTCTATTCAGATATATACCTGAAAATAGAATGATAAACTTAAAAGAATGTATAAAATGAAGTGCCTGGCATAAAAATAATGTGATTGGAAGTCATCACTCTTTTGAAACACCTTCCTAGCTTGAGCAAAATTGTTTTTCTTGAAAATTGCTACATGTATTGATGCTACTTCTTGATCTTTCACAGGAGTATGTTTAATTCACACTCCAACATTCACATTAGTGGACAGTCAGGCAAAGGGGAAAAGCTTCAGAGTTCCTCCCATCAGAGAAGTCTTGGTCAGCATGCGAAATTAAATCACTTCGTTTTCAACTATAAAAGCACAAAATTTAGGTATCAGTCAAATGGAAGAAAGTACCTAGATGTCATTTTCTGTATGGTACACAGATTTTTATATATTAGAACATCAAAATTGGATAAATTTATTTTATACACTTTTCCCTTTTCTACATCTTTTCAGCTGATTGTCTGAAAAGTAACTTATATACAGCAGAAACCCTGGCTTTTCTTACATCTGGTGTATATTTTTTATAAAACTATGTACAAGTCAGGACATAGTAATTTTTTACCAAGATTCCCCTTTCATATAGTACTGCTTCATGATCTATATTTTAGAAGTAACCCTAAGGTGATTCAATGGGCCTGAATCTTTTGTTTCTCAAGCAGATTTTGGGGAGGCATATTTGAGTTTGGATCCAGGTATGGGGATATATATATTTTGATATATAACAGAGTTTCATCTGCTGTCACAGTCTGTGAATCTCTACCTGCTATTTATGGCTTAAGTGTTTTGTAAGCATGAAAATAAGAAGACTTAAAATAAAGCTTTATATGCCTTTTCACCTTATGTATCCAGTGAAAATTCTAGATTTTCCTTCTAGATATTTTAAAAACTGGAAAAAAACATGTGTGAGGGAGAGAAAATGGAAAATAGAAAAAGTAATATAAAGGACTTTATCCTAAATTTTCTAGATTTACTCTCCTTTATTTTTCAGCAGCAAGGAATGATCAGACATGTTCCCTTAATCATAATAGTTTTCTTAGAATTTTAGCTATATCTATATTAAAGTTCCCTTTAGTTGGCTTCTTTATAGGCAAAATATGTATTTTCCCAGTAATTTGAAGAAAATGTGCCAGCTCATGAATGTTGAAAGTCTTTTCTATTCTGCAACTCTCCTCTCACGCTCAGCTAACAAGGCAATGAATAGGGACGTCAACTACCAAATGTGTTTTTCTTTTTTTTTTTCTCAGGACACTAAAGCCTGTTTATATCTTTTGCTTTGGTAGCTATAGAGTCTGCAGCATTATGTATGTGAGGCTTGAGTAGAATGTTAATGATATTAAGTGTTTTAGAGTAAATTACATCACAAAAGCACAGCACATGTTTCTGATAAACCATGGTTGCACTGCCTGGTTTTAATACACGTCTATCAAAGCAGAATGTAAAAGACAAAGGCACAGTCCTTCCGTTTGCAATCATACACAAACCATGCACAGTAAATAAGTGTCTTTGATTTCTTTGATTTATGGCACAAAATGCAAATATATGCACAGGCAGAAAGGTTAAACTGGAGAGAGGCAGGAAGAAAGAAAAGAAGTAAAAGAAAGAAGAAATCTGCTTTACTGAAAACTTGAAACACCCACTCCCAAGAATTTACATGTGGTTTAAAGTTTAAAGCACAATTGTTTATGGGGATGTTTTTATAAAATGTTAATTCTTTCCCAAAGAATAATAATATGCTGATGTCTTTTAAGTGATACAAATTCTAGAATCCTTGATTTCATTATATCATTTCAATCAGATCTGGTTAAGCTTTCTGTCATGGGTGGCAGCTTTCAATCATACTGATGAATAGAGCACCTTGGTGACTAGGTGACATTGTAGGTGAATTCGCACATACCCTTAATTATCCTTTCCTCTACACTCCTTATGGATTTAGAGACTGTTCTTTAGCATTTCTAAATTTAATATTTTATTTTTTCTCATCAGAGCAATGAGTGTTTGACCATGCAGAAAATCGTGTTATAAACAATGACAGGAGTAATGACGAAGATCCATAGACAAGTCATAACAACACAGCACACTCTTGCAGCCTTCTGATCATGGTAATGTTCAGAGTACAAATTAGAGGAACTAAATACATATTGGTCAAGGTAGAAACCTGTATACATTGTAAGATAATTTAAAACAAGATTTTACACAATATGTAAAACATTTCACTGCAAGTAAAATATAAGATACATTGGTTTACTCACAAAATTTCAACAAATGTGCTTACAAATTACAAAGCAAACATTATTTATTTCTGATGAAATTAAAAAAGCTAGAAAACACATAAAACCCCAAACCAAAACAAAACAAACAACTCTGATTACCTTGTGATCTGCAGCTATTTTAGGTAGTTGACAGAAATTTATGACATATTTCCATGGCAACAATGGGCTATCTCAATAGCAGTATTGCTTGTGAAGAGAATAAATTCTTACGATGCATTATAATGCTTATAATTATTGCTCAAACTTCTACATGTTCTGTAGAAATTGAAAGCTGTCTTTTTTTTCTTCCCCTGCCCCTTCTTCTCATTTATTGCAATAAAGTTTTTTTTTTCTTGACATTTAAAGATTCTACCTGTGATAAGTTTTAACCGTACTCAATTAGTCCACTAGATGGAGCATCTAGCATTTCCAGGAAAAAGGAAAAAAAACTGTTGAGGAAATTAATTTTCACAAGTATGTGTTAAAGACACAAAGTTTAGGGGAAGGAAGGAAGCAAATTACAATCTATTTAATTGTCTGCTTACAAGGCAGTCTTTTGATTCAGCCTCATTTACCAGAATAACTCTATCTGAAGAATGATTTTGAAAAAAATACAAAACAAAACAAAAACAAAGAAAGTGGGAGAAACAGGGAAGAAGAACAGAAATGTTTTCCAGATTCTCCAGTAAGATTTCAGTGCTTTCCTTAGTTCTCCGTGAATTCGCATGTTTTGATTGATGTATGCATCCTGCAGAAATCTTCAGAGGACTGTTTACATTAATGCTTCAAAAGAGTGATTCCTGTGGAAAAGAAAAAGAAACGATAATGAAGCCTGTGTAGACTGGTGAATGAGAAAAGCGAGGAAAAATGAAAGATGCACTTCAGTGAAAGGGAAACAGCAGTGGACATTGTGCTGCCATAGGATGGCTGTGAAAATCAGGCGGGAGCTCCAAAGCGTTCTTTCAGTTCAGTGAACACTGAGAAAGTAAAGCTGAGCAGCTGTGAGTTTGGAGGTAGTGGGTCAGAGCTGATCTGCTCACTCCACAGGCTTGGGCAAACCAATGATGTGCATCATTTGTGAGGTTCAAATCAATAGGATGCTAAGTAAGAGTTCCCTTACTGCCTCTACCTTCTTCGCCTTGCCTCTGGAGACCAGGCGTTTATTTTCAGCAGTTAAATAAGAATGGATTTCCTGAAAGCTGGCTCTTGGCCAGGTTAATTTATGCATACACAAACTTATGCTTCACCAATTTACTAAACCCCATCATTTAAGCCTGTTCAAATGTGCAGCTGTTTAAATGAGGTTGGAAGCAATTTTACCACACGATGCTGATGTCAGTTAAAAGCTGAGTATTAGCAAAATGGGAAGGCATCAACAGAGTGTGTCTGCTACAATGATCTGTGTCCCCCAGTGTCTAATGGATCAGGGAGACAAATATGCCTAGCTCGTCGTTCTGTAAAGTTAAATTCAGATCTATTAGCTATTACACACATGCACGTATACAAGGGCAAGCATTTTAAGTAGAATGAGAATTGTTTTGGTTCTGGCGAACATCCAGGGTGAGTCTGAATGAAGACTTTCAGGAAAAACAGGATGCAATCCTGCCAAATGAAAATGGCTACAAACGATAGTTTATGCAAGGGGAAAAAAAAAATTGCTTGGAAATCTAGACAAACCAATCAGGCAATGTGAGTAAAGAATGCATTTCCCAGGGTTGTGATCCCATGAAAAGAAAATGCCATGCTGTATAAAAGCTGTGGGTAAGATCTACATCAGTTCTGGATACTAATTATCAGCTTCATGAGCTGATGAAAATGCAAATTTCTCTTAGATGAAACAAAGTGCCAAGAAATCACTGTAAACAACATGGCATTATGCAGATAAATGGTTATTCCTGGTTTCTAAGAAAACGGCAAAAGCCTGTTGATCTGCAAATGGGCCTGCCTCCCTCTGAACCATCTATGAAAATCTTCTTTCTGGGTTGGTTCTATCTGTGGAAGATTTTGATTCCCATTTCACATGTTTTAAATATGAGGACACAGATGCAAAACTACAGGATGTTTTTAATATAAAGAAAAAAACACCAGGAAGGATCTGCATTTAACTGTCATTTTGAGCAAATAGCAGACTAAAAGAGAACTGAAAATATATAAATATTTGACCAATGGCTGTTTATTTTGTACTTGAAAATTTATTTCAAAGGTTGAAATTTGCATTAGACTATTAAATTGATTGTCTGATAACATTATGTAGGTTCTTACTGCTGTCTCTGACATATGGATAATGATTTTAATTTTTGAAGGTTTAGTTGCTGTCTCTTATGATCTTAAAATAATTAAGATGAAAAAAGATTGAAAGTTAGAGGACTTACAAGAGAATGTAGTGACAGGACAAGGGGGGAATTGTTTCAAAGAGAAAGAAAGTAGGTTTATATTAGATATTAGGAAGAACTTATTTACTGTCAGGGTGACGAAGCTCTGGAACCGGTTGCCCAGAGACATTGTGGATGCCCCAAATCCAGACGTGTTTGAGGCCAGGTTGGATGGAGCTCTGACCAACCTGGTTTAGTGAAAGATGTCCCTGTCCATGGCAGGGAGGCTGGAACTAGATGATCCTTAAGTCCCTTCCAACCGAAGTCATTCTATGATTCTATGATTCTCTTCTTTGTCAACATTCCTGCTGAAGTAGTATTTTTCAATTCTTCCTTTACAGTACAGCACTCCTATCTATACAATTGTCAGCATTTTTAATCATGGCTGATCTGAGATGTAGTGTTCTTGATATTTTTCTGTTCTCCAACTTCCTTTGGGGTGAATTAAAAAGTGAGTAAAAACTTCTGATTTTGTTTGGTTTATATTTTAGGATTTTTTCCCCCAGAAATTTATATTGTTCATATTGTGTTCAGTTTTGATAAAATTTAGTGATATGTTCATTACTTTCAGCTGCAGCTGGGATGAAGCCCCTTGATTTGCACGTGATGCTGTACTAATTCAAAGACAAATTAGTTTAAAATGCTTGTTAGATGAGAATAAAATTAGTTACTTCACTGAAACGCAGAATCTCAGTTAACTGAGAAGAATGTAACAGCTTCTGGACTTTTTAAACATGGGTTGTAGACTTCCTTGGTCATAATTCCGTCTTTGGAGCTATTATGCTCTCATGCAAATACATATTTAGAGGCATTTCAGAAAATGAGATTATTGGCCTAGTAGACCATGACTATGCTAAAGAATTTACAGAACATACTGCAACAAAGCTGACAAAAGTCATGTATAAAGTATTATAAGCCACTCTGAATGTCTTAGCTGCTTAACTTCTTCCATACAGCAATAGACACAGAATGCGCTGTGACTTTGAACAAAATCATGTTTATATTAATCATATAAACAGTTTTGTAAGCTTTAAATTCTGTCATTGCCACATATTCATATGGACAGTAGCTAATTCTGAAAGCTACTTCACATCAGAAAATGTATGTTGAATGGAAGTAATATAGCAGAACCAATCTCAACAGCTTTCTCATCTTTTGGGTACTTACACTACAAGACTGTATTGAGAAATGTAGGAATAAAAACAGGCAAATGGCCACAGTCTTAATAGAACAAGTTTATCGGCGGAGAAGAGGCAATGTACTGGGATTCTTGGTAAACAATAAATCTTATTTTGTGTATCTCAGAACTATATTATTATTCAAAAGTCATAACATAACACAACACTGGTGATTTAACACTATCTTTTACTTTATTTTTCAATGGAAATCATAGTAAGATGTTGTAAAATAGTGTACTTTATTGATCCTGACACAACTTACCAAATTAGAACATGGGATTTGGCTTAACTGCCTAATGATCTTTTTTGAACATGAACATTTGTTTGATTTAAATGTATTTCATATGAGCATTCAAGTGAGGTTTCTCTTTTTGATGACTAGGATACATAGTTGAATTACAGAGCAAAACTGTTTTTGAAAGGAAATAAAGGCAATCTAGATCATCCATTCATGGAGCATTTGAGCCAGCATTACGTGACTTGTACAAAAATTCACAAACTGACCTAATAAATCCTAAATAGCAAAACCTATTTATTTAAAGGAAGTTTAGTTTTAAAAAGTTTAATAAATAAAACAAAGGGTCATAATCTGACTTTAGTTAACAATGCATCTATAAGGAATGATCTATAAATTGTTGTGGTCATTGTTTATAACAAATTCCTTGTCTAATCAGAATCATAATTCTAAATATATTTAAATCCATCATATTTACAAAAAAAAAAAAAGACTAATGTGCTGGACAAGCAACTTTTTGAGTACTACCTGATAAAATAGGTGTTTCAGGCTTACTGAAAGTTAGTTGCACACTGTGTGCTCCTGGATGATCTCCTATACTGCAAGTTTTATAGAACTGCATAATATGTTAAAAAGGACAAGGTAGATTGACAGATGTAGAGGGTGACCTTTCACTAATATTGGTCAGCCAGTTTGGCTGCCCTTCTTTAGTTATCACTGACTCCTATGAAGATGGCACTAAGCAAAACTAAATTTTTCATATTTGTTTTTTTGAAAGCAAAAATAATGATTATATAGGCTAGCCAGAAATTTTGCAGATTTTTACTAACAACTGAGTTAACTGAATTTAAGTTAAATTTTTCAAGTAACGAGAAAGCTGGATTCCGATTTCTATATTGTTTAATTTCAGTCACCAAACCAAGTAAAGAAGGTATCTTCTTTAAACTTCTCTTACAGACCGTGCAAAACAAAACTAGATACAATTAACTAATGCTTCTCATGTCTATGTGGATGGACTGCAAGACGGGGACTGGGACAGCAAAGTCCGCCCCTCAGGTTCATGACCACTTGAAGATGAACATACATAAGTCTATGGGACCCAACAGGATGCAGCCCAGAGCCCGGAAGGAATTGACTGATATAGTTGCCAAGCCACTTTTCATGATATCTGAAAGGCCATGGGAGTCAGGTGAAGTCCCAGGTAAAATTCTTGCATGCATTGCCCTAAATAATATACGCCAACAAAGGAAGAGTAATCAGCCCAGGAGCTGCTTTAGTACTGACACAGCCATGGGGTGATGAGTTTTGGACTGCAGAAGGGATATGCTCCTTCTCCATAGAAGATTGATTTTTCATTTGAGCAACACAACTACCTTTGTAATATTTTAGGAGGCTGCTTTTTTTACATTCTCTGAAAATTAATTCTCTATATAGTCCCTTTTAAATTAAGTTTTCAAGACTGAAATATGTCCTATCTTTTTTATCTTTATGTATTCTTAGTCTGAAAATATTTTTCTATTGCTGCCAATTTCTCCTTTAATATCTCACTTTGAATATTTTAATGATTTAAATTCTTCTCATTGCAAGTTAGTGAAAAAGATTTTCAAAAATTACTTTCAGGACCAATACACATTGAGCTATCCTGCTGTGGGGCAAGGAATTAGACTACAAGGTCTTTTGAGAACTCATTTCTATTTCATGATTAGATGATTTTCTTTAAAAATTGGATAATTTTCTAGCTGTATTTTATATTCTAGTTGATTTATTAAAAACAAAATATTCAAAAAGTTGCGGTAATTTAAAATGAGTTTCCATTTCATTAACGTGTAAATTTTCCAATGACTTTTTATTGCAAGTCTTGAAATATAATATTTTGAAATTTCTTCTCAAGTGATATTTTTATGTAATAATATTTTTAGTTTCAACATTAATTTAAAAATGGCATTTAATTTCAAAATCAGTTTAAAAATTATTTTAACATGATCTTTTTTCTTCGAAATTTTGAATTGAAACCCATTTTTCCTTCAGTTCTCCTACTTAAGAAATCATAATATTTCCCAAAATCATATGTTTCCTATGGAAAAATGGGAATTTCAACAGAAAAACAAGACCAGTCTTGCTTTCCCCTGCTCCCTCATGAAATCTGGTTATTGAAAGAAAGGTAATGGATACTGTAAAGTTCTTACTAATTTTTCATTTAATATTCCATCCTTTTGACCTAGAAATATGAGATAGCATAGCATATAGTACGACTGTAGGTTCCATCATGTATACATGCCAGATATGTGTAAAGTCATT
Source organism: Pachyramphus minor (assembly GCA_013397135.1). Taxonomy (NCBI): domain Eukaryota; kingdom Metazoa; phylum Chordata; class Aves; order Passeriformes; family Tyrannidae; genus Pachyramphus; species Pachyramphus minor. The sequence goes on from VYXB01002798.1 coordinate 26,048, forward strand.
AACGGGGGAAATGGTTCATTTGAGCTAAAAAAAAAAAATTGGTAATGCTAGTACATTTTATAGCTGGACAAAATGCCCATTTATTTACAGGAAAATTAAGCTTCATGCTGAAAACTGCAAAGCACCCTTTTAAACAGAAGGAAAACTAAAAAAAAACAACTACACATGAAACCAACATCCAACCAAAATATAAACCCACTCAAACCCGAGCCCAAGGACATGACGAGAAAGCTGTGAGGAAAAGAAGAAGAGGTTATTTTGTGAGTGCCCAGCTAACAAATCCTGGTTTCCATGGATTTGATCCTTATGCCCATGCCTAAGAGGACTCCAGTCTAAAGCTTCCCCTTTATCTGAAGTGTTCATAATTCTTTTCTGTGTGGATGATATGACATGGAATAAAGGTCGTGTTTATACTGCAGCTTTTCTCTCAAGAACAGATCAGATGGGAGTATGTCCTTTATTTGGCTGTCATCTTTCACAAAAAGTACAGAAACTTAATAACCTTTTGAAGACTCAGAGTTTGCCAAATTTGACTGACAATGTAATTGAAATTGTCTAGTTGTGCAGCAGTTGTTTGAGGCGCAAACAGTCAGACGACTAGGCAAACACACACCAGACTGTGATTATACAGCACTCATAGAAAAACAGGTTATAAAGAATCAAATGGAAGGGATGGTGAGATAAGGAAATAGGGAGCTTTGGCAAACCACAGCCAAGAATAGCTTGAATAGCTACTTCAGTACTAGAAACAATTAAGTCCAGGGGACCAGTTCTAGCCAGTTTGCAAGGCTTGAATCTGTGAGCTCAAGTACACACTGTGAAGTCCCACCTTCACATAAAACTGTTGTCAAGGACAAGAGGGAATACTACTTCATCTTTTCAACATAAACCAGATTACATCTACTTCTGTCAAGACCGTTTTTCTTACATCCAAAGAGTGAGTGGTAGCAGTGTGAGACAATTGCTATTAAGTAATATTTATTAAGTAATCACTGGTTAGCATGACATGAGTAGTATAATTGATGAAGTTTATTACAAAATGAGAATGAATCTGTTTATTTTTGACCAGGGTTACTTTGGTTTTTAACAAATAAAGGTTGATTTAATTTAATTTTATGAGGATTTTTTTTACCATTGTTGTTGATGGACTAGAACAATAAGAATATTCACAACTAATTGAGAAGCTGAGCAACCAATCAACAAGTGCAATGAAAGTGTTCAGTTAAGAATATTGTCACACTACTTCTTTCTCCATCCATATCCACTATTAAAACAAGAGGCATCACGATGCTATGAAAGTTAAACAAATAATCACCTGAATGTAGTCTGACAATGAAGTAACTAAATTGAGCGTTTCAGAATATTTCCGTAGCTGGCAATTTGCCTATTTGTTTTGCTGTGTTGCTCATTCAGAGAGTGAAAATTTCATAAAAATTCAGTTATTATTTTCTTTGGAGAAAAAAAGATATTTTGCGAGTATCAGACTAGTTTTTTAAAGTTCACCCACAGTCAGTTTAAGTTCTCAGTCTTGCTTCAGTTTGCGCCATAATATAATACTTCATTTTGTAGCATTGAGAATGCACCAGTCTGCCTCTTCTATTTATCTGTTAAGCATCTGTGAAGCTATGAAAAATCGTGTAAATTGTTTGCCCATGCTTCAGTTGTGTAATAAGACAGGCACTTCCAGAAGGCAAATTGCCCCTAAGGTTGTTTTCTAAGAGGGGCTGTCCTCTGGGCATGAATGTCTCTCTGAATTGATATTGAATAAGCCTGGATGACTAGCTTAGTTCACATGATTTTAAGGCAGCTAAAACTGCACTGTTGAATCTCATCTCTAGAGTCTCTACTTGGCATGTACATAAAGGAAGAGATGGATTTGAGGAGAGGATGTCTAGACCCTACAACCTCCACATATAATTAGATTAATGAGAACTCTCCAGAGACTCCATCACAGGAGGAAATTATTTGTCTAATCCAAGTCTCACAGACAGCAACTGTAAGATTCTCAGTGCCTTTAGCAGAATTTATATTATGCCACAGTTTACAATGTTTTTTCTTTTCCTCATTTCTATGAACATGTGTGCACTAAAAGTAAACAAATAAAAAAGGCATTACAGATTTATCTTGTCTAAGTTTCAGCACCAAACAATTAGTTATTTTAGGCTAAAATAATAATCCTAGGCACTTTTTGAAGCTTAGTGAAGATAAATAGACACCCAAAAAGGACAATCTATCTCACTAAGTTTAGAAAATCATCTTGAGCCAAGAAGAATCTCTCCTGGAAGTGTCTTTCTCCACTCAATAAAATAGGAGCAGGTGGTGATTAGTTCACAATTCAACAATTTTCTGTTAGGAATCTAAGCAAATCCAAGCAAATTCAATCCCCACATAGACTGGATAATTTTCTAAGTTTTTCCCTTAGCAGTTTCTGCTACTGACCATTCAGTAAAGTATCTATGTGTAGAGCAGACTTTGTCAACTAAAGGATCAGATTTCATAACAAGCTTCACAGGGAAGCATTGTAGTCTGTAAAAAGGGAGTACATGAATGCTTCCCCCAACCCCCCAACTTCCAAGGATTGAGATTTTTCCTATATACGACAGTTTGCCCCAAAGTAGAGTCTTTTCCTTGAGGTCTGCATAGCACAGATGGCCTCACCTGTATTCTATTGAACAGACTTGTAGGCTATATCTAATAAAAAGCTTTAATAAGTCATAAAAACATAACACAAAAACACAACCTTGCAAAAATATGAAGTATTTATGTGAATCCAACATTTAGGATTACACAACTGTTGTATTTTATTAATACAAATAATATTCTTTACAAAATTCAGAGTTACAAGGCTGCATATCAGTCAGTCGTTGTAAGGTCTTCGGTGCTATGAAAAGCTAACTTCTTCAGTCAACGTCTTTACCACATTAATTGCAGACAGCAGTTTTCATTCCTCCCATTTACTTTTACTCAGATTTCATTCCTCATACTTACTGTGATTTTTAACTTTGTTTCTATTTAATGGTGATATTAAAATGCCACTTTATTTGGCCACATGGTTCTTGGTGCACTTCAATAGTATATGAATAACTGTGCCTCTAGCTGATTAAGCCAAATGCTTTTGTAACATCCGATGTGTTGCAAATATTTTAGGAATTTTCATTAGTAGAGGCAGCAACAAAAAAAAGGTCATTGCTTTTTTACAAAAACCTTTTGAACTAGGAGTTCACTGAGATCCTTCAGAATCTTATGTTTAACTTCTGTTATGAGTTTGATATGCAAACTGAACTTAGTATCTTTACTTCTCTCTATGTATTCTAATTTGCCTCAAAGTATCTGTAAGTAACCCACTAGAATATTTGTTTGGAGGCCTCATAATACTTTTCTGTATTCTTGATGGTTTTCCTCTTCCAGTGCAGCACAATAGCTACTTCTAATCTATGATAAATTGCATTCATTTTCATTCTTCTCAAACAGAAGCTAACTTTTGAAAGTCTGCATAAAGTTCTAAATTCCAACAGAAATCCTGATCCTTTTCCAAGTGTTGCCTATGCTCTTTCTGGCAATTTTTTTAATATTTTCTTCACTTTTCCATCTCTTAATATTGTTTTTTCTCTTATTTTCACTAGTCAGTACATAGAAATCTTTTCTCCTTAGTATTTGTCAATTCTTTGCTCACTGATGCTTTAAGATACATGAAAAAGTCAGCTCTCATAGCCAGTAAGACTGCATGGATAGCTGAATGTCTCTTTGGTAGCCACATCAGCATTCCTTTTCACTATTGTCTATGTAGGAAATGGTAGACTCCTTCATTAAGCATGTAATACTTAAGCATATATATGCATATGAATGAATCAGTGGAATTGCAAAATGCATAAAGCAAAAATCTTCCATTAATTTTATTAATTTGAAGACAAAACAGAAATATATGGTTTGGTGAGGTTTTATTTAGTTTGATTTGATTAGTTACAGAAAGCTTCATAAGTAATTGAAAGATGGTTGACTAGAAATATAAGAAGTCAGATAACTTTAGACATTTGCATTTCAGTACATTGGTTTGTGGAACTGCTGAATGCAAAACAAATGTCATTTATGCTTGTTCTTTCTCCTCACATTCAGTTCCCATCTCCTGCCAACCCAAGTGTATTTGTTCCTGCTGCTGCTGTTGCTTCCCTCCCTCTTGATGGTTGGTGTGCCCCTAAATGACATTGCAACACAGATGTCAGGAACTGTCCACTGTTCTTCCCATTAGAAAGCACTATGCGGCAAATGATTCAAATGGCCCAGCATATATTTACTGGAAGAAGTACAGAAAAGATGCCAGATTGCTGACCTTTTGGCATTATGCTACATGATTTGAATGACAGGTTGGTAAAAGAGTGATTACACAGAAAATAATTTATTTTTTTGCCGATGGTTTGCCCCTCAACTTGGTTTGATTGTTCTTTTGTTCCTTTATCAAAACTATACTGGCAGCATCGCATTTCACAGGCTGTTCCACAATGGACCTAGCTTTCTGATCAGTTCAATATTTCTTAAGAAATAGAAGGTACTTAGTATCTTTACTTCTATACAAGTCTTCTATGGTGTCCCTTAATCTAAAAAATAGATATACTTTTTCATTTTAATTAAGTGACTTTAAGACAATGCCGAAACTTTGATTCATGGAATAATTCAGGTTTGAAATTATCTCAGCACATCTTGAATACATCCTCTTGCTCAAAGCTGTTAATTATAGGTCAGACCATGCTGCATAGGTCTTTAACCTCTTGAGTCTTCAAGAACAGGAAGGACAGAGACTGCATAACCTTTCTGGGTAACTGGCACCACTGCTGGACCATATGTATGGTTGTGAGAGACTGAAATATTTAATGGCTTAAACATTATTAAGATCACTGAAGCCCACTCTTCACCCAAATATAACTCCTGGATTTCAGGGCACTGGACTGTTCGTTTAGCCTCCTGATGGGAACTTTAGATAAGATAAAGGTGATACTGTTGTCTAATCATCTCAGGTTTAAGGAGAAGTAAACAAGGCTGGAAGGAGGCAACAGCCCACAGACTCATTCGCACACTCTCCCCCTTGTTGGAGAGACTGGATTATTGATGCTGATGGCTCAAACAATCAGTAGGGTACTCTGCTAAAAATGAAACCTTTCACTTAGTTCCTAAGTCATATAATTTTTCTTTACTTATCACAGAATCACAGAATCATAAAATATGCTGAGTTGGAAGGGACCTTCAAGGATCATTGAGTCCAGCTCCTGGCCCTGAACAGGACCATTATCAAGAGTCACATCATGTCTCATCCCAAGAGTATCATCCAAATGCTTCCTGAATTCTGTCAGGCTTGGTGCTGTGACTGCTTCCCAGGGAGCCCGTTCCAGTGCCCAACCACCCTCTGGGTGAAGAATCTTTTTCTAATATCCAATCTAAACCTCCCTTGACACTACTTCAGGCCATTCCCTTGGGTCCTGTCACTGGTCCCCACAGAGAAGAGATCAGTGCCTGCCCTTCCTCTTCCTCTCACGAGGAAATTGCAGACTGTGGGAGACCCTCAGTCTCCTCTTCTCCAGGCTGAACAGACTAAGTGACTTCAACCTCTCCTCATACAGTTTTCCCCTCACCATCTTCATTGCCCTTTGGACGCTCTCTAATGGCTTAATATCTTTCTTATATTGCAGTGACCAAAACTGCACACAATATATTCAAGGTGAGGCTGCACCAGTGCAGAGCAGAGTGGGACAATCCCCTCCCTTAACCAGCTGGTGATGCCTGATGCCCCCCAGGGCATGGTTGGTCCTCCTGGCTGCCAGGGCACTGCTGACTCAGATTCAACTTGTCATTGACCAGGACCCCCCTGCTCCCTTTCCATGGCTCTGCTTTCCAGCTTCTCATTCCCCAGTCTATACTGGAACATCCAGGGTTGCCCCATCCCAGGTGCAGAATCTGGCACTTCTCCTTGTTGAACCTCCTATGGTTGATGATTGCCCAGTCCTCTAACTTGTCAAGGTCTCTCTGCAGGGCTACCTTGCCTTCCAGGGAGTCAACAGCTCCTCCCAGTTTATTATCTTCTGCAAACTTGCTTAGTATCGCTTCCAGTCTTTCATCCAAGTCATTTATGAAGGTGTTGAAGAGCACAGGGCCTAAGATGGAGCCCTGTGGAACCCCACTAGTGACAGGTCACCACTGATGTTACCTCATTATCTATTACCCTCTGTGCTTTACTCATGAGCCAATTGCTCACCCACCACATGATGTGTTTATCCATGTCTTAAGTGTATTTATAATTGTCCTTTATGGAGGACGGGTGCACTTCTGGAGTTAATCTCCCATCAGTCCTCTCAGGCTTTATTGTGGCACAGAGCTACTCTTGTTGAGTGTGTCAACTGGTTTCTTTTTTGAACGATGCTAAACTGGAAGATGCCTTGTACAGTGTCTAACATGTTCCAGCTATTTATGGTCATTTGGTCCACAGGAGCAGACTACAGCTAAACTGAAGTAAAAAGCTTCAGAAATGTAGTATGGAAGCCTTGGTCTCTGAAATAACTATTTCCCCCTATGGATATTGTGTCGCAATATTTGTTACTATAGGCAGAATTATATCTGATTAAAGTGTGATACTGCTTAATTTCAATGGTCAAAACCCACAGATGGTGATCTAAATCAATCATTTGATTTGGCAAAGGAAAGCTAGAGGTTTTAATGACATCCATTTTTACTGTATCTAAATACTTCCAGTATGGAATAAACTTCAAACAGTGAATTCTCCACTGATTTCAAGGAGTTCCCAGTCCTTATCAGGTTATAGAAATACCTCTTTGTGTCTTTACAGATATGTATCTCTCTATATATAGATAGATGCACTTAAATATAAATAAATGCCCACTCAATGAAGATTTTTTTTTCTTTGCCTGCAGATATAAATGGGCAAGAGAACTCTTTTGTTTGGTTGGTTGTTTTTTTATTTCTACTTGTATTTCTTAGTAGTTTTCTCTAAAATAAACTTTAGTAACCTAAGCTATTTTTCACTCTGTTCTATTACTGACAAACTGAGTAAGGAATGTGAGAATTTTATTATTTTCTACTGCTCACCAGAAAATGGCTTTTCAGTTTCATAAAATAAAAGAGAAAGTGTGCAGTTTTCTTTTCTGATGTAGAATCAGAATGACACTTTTGGAGAATGCATTTATGAGAAGGCTGTGATAGATACTCTCTCAGCCTACCCAGTGCCCAGACCATAACCCACTGGCTAGAACATTTAACTTGGGTGTAACCAATCCGCTTGTTTATGACAGATTAGGCTCCCACAGATTCCATCCCACATACCAGGCAAGCTCCTCACTCATCAAATTATAGCATCAGCCTCTTTTGAAATGTCAAGTTCTTCTTTTGCATATCATCCCTTCTCTATAAACAGCTAAATGGAGGATAAATTTCACAGTATGGTGATTATGGCTGATTTTTAAGAAGAACCATGTTCCAATACCGGTTCTATCTGATTCAAAGCAGAGATTAGATTTTAGCCTTTGTATGCCCCTTAAGAATTTTATGACTTTTTACCCCTGAAAATGTAATTGTTCTTACTTTATTTATATTATCTCTTTTTTAAATGTCCCATTTGATGGGCCACTGTGATACCTAACTCATCTCATTCCCTCTCAGGTGGAATCCATGGTTATTATTTCTGCATTATTTTGTAATGTTTCAACAATGGTAAGCTTATGCATGCGAATATATCAGTGCCATTCTCTCCAGAAAATAAGATAGATCTGAGCTAATAAGGGAGACTGGAAGCTTTGTGAAAATAAGTGATTATTCTAAACTTCATTAACTGGTATGTATGCTACAACAAGTTTTATGACTTTTATGTCCTGTAATGTATATTAACAAATGGAAATGTGATTAAAATATGTTTTTTATATTAAATATAACTCTGTATCTTAGCAAAGGGGCATTCTATTGCAAAATATGGATAGACTGGAAAGCACGTAGGAAGGCTCGTTAAAAGAGACACTGAACCAAAGATCTTCAAAAGCAAAACATCTGTCTTTGAAAAGACTGTGAGTCAATAAAAATATATTTGTCCAAAATATTGTATTAACACCAGTCAGAAAACAGAACAGAAAGTCAAGGAAATATCTTACAAATGCATCAATAAATACTGTTAAATAAGTCAATGCCTAGGATACAACAGGATGGTTAAATGCACGGAGAATATGGAGAAAATTTTCTTTCCAAAATACCCAGTGTATACCCTTTTATTGCTTGAAATGGCCTTGAGACAACTAGCTGAGGTGTGCTTCAAATACAGTTATAGAATGAAAAATGTGGTGATAAATTGCCATCAGTTTGAGTTCAAAAAAGCATAAGAGAAGCTAGTTTCTGAACTCAGTTAAATGGCAAAGGAAAAGAAGACAAAAGAAGTAACTAATATGTTCCTCAGATACTTTTTTCTCCTGTGTTCAACCTATTTTCACACTGGCTTTACGTAAGTCTGAAAAACAGCAGACTAGTTGTGCTTCCCTTCTTAGGAAAAAGCTTCTGTCTATAGAACTCAAATTGGGCTAAAGGGCTAAACTTACAAAACAGTGAGGCCCTTACATGAGATATCTTGACGAACTTAGAAGGCTATTTTCAGGAATGACTAGGGTGCTGGACGCATTATGAAAGTGCATTCCAGGATGTCTGAGATAACAATTTACATTTACATTATAAATATCCCTTAATCATGCAATTTAGTTCTCTGCTATAATGAGGACTGTGAATACAGCAATTATTTTCTCTTAAAAAAAATAAAAATCAGTATGAGGTCTGAGTTCTTCATAACACAAGGACTTGCAGTAATTTCTTTAATATTTAATTCATATAGGGAGCAACTGGCTATCTACTTCAAAATATTTAATTTACTGTTTAGGTTTTTTTTCCACTGACAAGTTTTTAAAACAGAAAATGCTTTTTTATGAACAAAATGTCTATTGGAAATTTTCAGAGATGAAAAATGTGTCATATCATTCCTTTTTTGTAATGCTTCCCCAGCTAGGAGAAATCCACTGACATCTTTTTGGCTACCCTCATGGAATGGTCTTGTCACTTTCATTCTCTGCTTGCAGATTAAAAACAAAATGAACATAAGCCTCCAAGGCAGGAGGCCACACAATCACAACACCCGTTGAGCAAAGGAAGCTGGACGGAAGCCCTGCACTGGCAGTCAGGCCTCTGGCACGGCACAGAGGGAGGCAGCCTGTGTGCTGGTCCTGCCACTGACTGCCTTAGGGGTCCTGCTCAGTTGCAGTCTCCCCCATCAGACTACAGAGGCACTCACTTGACTCTTTCAGCATGGATCTTGTCAAACCTGTAATGCATTTCAGTTTACCCAGTAGTAAAACTTTTTGGAAATCCCAGCATTGAGGAGAGTAAATTTTTTTCCTCGTCTTTTTGTTTCTTTGTTTGTTTGGGGTTTTTTGTTTTGTTTGTGGTGGGGTTTTTTTCTTACTTGTTTGTTAGAATCACAGAATATGCTGAGTTGGAATGGACCCACTAGGATCATTGAGTCCAACTCTTAGCCCTGCAGAGGACCATCACAACATTCCTGGGAATATCATCCAAAAGCTTCTTGAATCCTGTAAGGCTTGGTGCTGTGACCACTTCCTTGGAGAGCCTGTTCCAGTGCCCCTGGGTGAAGAACCTTTTTCTAATATCCAACCTAAAATTGTTCTGACACAATTTCAGGCCCTTTTCTGTTAGATTGTAGTCTTTAATCTGAATTAGGTATATAGATCTTTGCCTCTTTTTTTCTTTTTTTTTCTTTTTTTTTTTTAAATTGTCTTCTTAATATGTAGGAGGCCTTAAACTGTCCAAATTTTATTTTGTTTTGGAAAATTTCTTATTTGTGTGGATCATGCATGTATACATACGGTGCGCATATTAAAATTCATGTATGTTTTTAATGTATAGAGTGTATACATATAAATACATATATTTATTTATACAAATAAACTAGTGCATTATATCCATACACCATATCATGCTGTACCTACATGGATGTTGTGGTGCAATGTTTAAACTGCTACATTTAATAGAACTTCTGCTACTGTTTTAATTGAGAGCAAGGTTGAAGAATTTTTTATTAGATCTGAAGAAATAAAGTTTTACTTTAATAAGACTAAAATTTAGGGAGAGGGAATTTGTTTATATCGGACAGAAGTAGAATACCTCCCTCTTTACTTGACACAATTCAAAACAGAAGAACATGATGAGAAAATTTCCTGCTGAAAAGAATATGCCAACTCCAAATATTCTGGGTCTTGTTTCACTACTTAGGGGAGGGAACTTTGTGGGAGGTTCAGGCTGGACATCAGGAAGAACTTCTTCACAGAAAGGGTTGTTAAGCATCAGAATGGAGTGCCCAGGGAGGGGTAGAGTCACCATCCCTGGGGGTGTTCAAGAAAAGACTTGACATGAAACTTAGTGCCTGTGAGACACTCGTTTAGTAAAAGTACTACTGTATTATTATGTCAGAATCAGCTCTGTGTGTGTGGGAAGGGCACATGAAACTCACACGGCAGGCCTACAGCCTCATGGAGTCCACATGGCAGCCCCAGAACTCAAATGGCAGGGCTCATGGAGCCCACAGGGAGCAGCCATCACTCAAAAGGGCAGCCTGGGGAGCCGCCCACAACACCCCCCTGGAGCCCCTAACTCAGCCTCTGGGTGGCTGCACCACCGCTCACTCCCTGCTGCAAGGACTGAGTGGTCAGTGCTGGACATCCTGCCTGGGAGGAGTGGCCAGAAGCACATAAATACACATGTGCAGAAGGGCTCATTTTCCTCTTGCTCTCCTGGGACCTGCTATAGCTGTTTGAAGCTGGACTTCCATAGGACTCTTCAGGGGTAGCTGTTTAATCTAGTTTTTTCTTATTCCCCTCTCATCTTCCTCTTCTCTTGTTCTCTTTCTTTACTCCTTTTTCTTCTCTTAATCTCTTGCTTTCTTTACTCTTTTCTTAATATTTTGGTTAACTTTAAACCAGTGAGTTGGATTCTGCTAAGTCGTGTGTTAGCATGTGCTGGGTCAGTGCTTTGTGGAATGCTCTGCCTTGGTTGTATTCTACCCTTTTAAACTTTTGCCAAAGTTCCTTATTTTCTCTGTAAGTTAAAAATATCTCTTAGGAAAAATGTGTCACATTTTGTCTTTATGCAATCTCAAGGTATATAAGAACCAATGGCTCTGAAAAACTTCTGTGGACAAAACTTTGGAGTCTTAAATACATTTTTAGGAGTAAAATGCCTGGGTGACCATATGGCTCGGACACAGGGTCTTATAGTACCATGGTCTGGTTGACAAGGTAGTGGTTGGTCCAAGGTTGGACTCAATGATCTTAGAGGTCTTTTCCCACCTGAATGATTCTGTGATTAAGGATTACTTAAAAAAATTAAATGTTAAGTATTGCTAACATGAAACATTTAGAATGTGAGAAAATGGAAGAGTTTCAGATAAAAGTTTTTGCTAAGTGCAGCATAATTACCTCCAGACTCCTAGTGATGAAAATGAGATTGACTGGAGAGGAAAGCTGGATTAAAACTGTGTCCTTTTGAAGGCATGTTCATATTTAGCTGTTTACTGTACTGAATATTTATGTTTTATAGAGAAAAAAAGATAGCTGTCATCATTATTTTTAGTTCCATTTTCTGTATTGTTAACTTGGGCTTTTCATGTGGGCAGTTCATTTTGATTAGAGCAATTTTATTCACATACATTTTGTGAGTAATTTCAGCTTATTTTTGTCTGGATAAGCTAGAAGTGTTTCCGTATTTTACATGAAGTGTTAACATCTGAGGATACTGTCCTTTTGTTATCTATAGCTTGGCAGTAGTTAAGAAATATCTATCATCATCAAAGTAATAAAAATATATTTATTCTTACAAAATTCTGTCATTTCGGAAGTGATGGGACTGCTATTTCTGCAGTTAAGCAGAAGCTATATTTTGTGCATCTAGTCTTCAATATTTAATCTATTCAGAGAATGAGTAAGATTAGATAAGTTTTAAAGTATTACAAATAAAGTTTACAGTATAAGGATTAGCTGTTTCATACTGCAATGTATGGAAAAAAGTATATTTTTCTGCCCACCAGTTTTATGTTGTGTGTTGCTTAGTGTATTAAGAGACTAAGGTGGAAAAGGGGAAATTAAATGTGCATGATATGTCGAACACAAGCTCAGCTCTTCATTTGTTTCAAAATTACCTCTCCTCTGGAATGTGCAGATGGAAGTCTGTGCTTCTTGAGATTGACATAATTTAAGAGGCTTATTATTGAAAATGTTATACTTGTTATATTTGAAAGTAGCTAAGTGTTTGCTTGACAAAATAGATAGAAATGTTATGCCACAAGCTGAAATTTACTTGAACTGTATGGATCATAGTGAAACCTGGAGCTAACAATCTGATAATAGTTAGAATAGACAAAGCTGTAGCTTAAGTACTGCTTAAAAATTAATAGCTGGAGTGAACAGCCCATGGATTGAAGTGTATGAACTGTAACAGCCGTATTATAACATGTACTGCAGAACTGATGGAAACCCCCACTGAAACAAACCTAAGAGGATGTGACGATTACCATGTGGCAACTAGGTAACAAAACAGCAAACCAATGAAGAGCAAGAAGACCCCGGACCCTAATATTGCCATTGGTCCAGACTGTCGCGTGAGGGATGGGAATTTTAAATTGCAAGAGTATAATTGCCCAGGAATTTCTTTGGTTGGGGTCCTCCTTTTGAGGCACCTAGCTCAAGCTACCAGATATAATTGATCTGTGCCAATAAATCTGTCTGGTGGAGGTGAGATCCTAGTGTCAAAAATTTCTATAACAATCATAATGGTGAATATGAGAAACTATGGACATGCTGGGCACACTATGACAAGCTTGATTACCATTTTATCATATCCCACTTACATTTACAGTGATGCCCAAGAAGGTCTAGTGTCATTGCTAGAAGAATACATATGTTTCACCATCTGCAGGCATTCTATAACTAATACTAGTATTTGAGATTTACAGCATTTCTCCAGCAATCTGATTAGACCATGCTAAAGTGTCAAGTAATTACAAAAAAATTACTCAGGTCCTACATTTCAGCACTGGCTGTTGGCAATTAAAACCACCAGAATAAAGTGGGCTTTGGGGAATCTAGGAATCTGGGGAATCCAGCCTGGATTCCTAGAAGTCCTTGGGTATGATGTTACCTTTCCGAGTTGAATGTGAAACACGCTGTCAAATCTTACTTTTTAATATACATTATACTTTTACAGTTATCACCATAACACACTAAAAAAAGGAAAGCTAAAGCAAGGTTCTACAGTAAGGTTGTCTTTATTCATTAATGAAGTAGACACACAGGTAGTAATATCTAGAAAGAAGCAGGCGAATTTGAGCCAGTGAGACTTCTTCAGATAGCATAATGTGTGCTTGAAGTACTTAGTTTTTTTGCTTTTATTATTATTTTGGAAAGTGTCAAAATTTGACAGGTGCTTCCATTGTACAAGTCCGTAGTGAACCATTTCTTCAGTATTTTTTGTTAAAAAATCTTTTTTCTCTCAAGTAAGTTGAGGTACTTCAAATTTTTAGAGGCAATTTTGCTCAGAGGAGTACCACATAAGGAAGACAAAGTCAGACAGCTGAACAGTCTAGCAAGCAAGATAAAAAAAATAATATTTTTGCCTTTCAAAATTAAAAAGTATTGACCAAAGCCATATTTCTCTTACCAAGAAATATTATATGGGCATTATCTATGTGTGTATTCATGATCTGTGAGGAAAATGTTTTGACTGGGAAAAAAAACCCAGAAAAATATTAATTGAATAAATTCTTTGGGAAAGCACTTACATTTTCAACATTCAAACAATTCTAGAAATGCAAATTAATAAGCTATTTTATTATTAAATATTAGTAGCATTATAAGAAAATAAATTAATGCTAGCCTGTATAGATCATAACGCAAGAATGACCATCTTCATTAACAGTCTAATGAAGGACTAAAAGGAACATAAGAACAAATTTCAAAGTGACATACCCAAATATGGATATGGTCTGGTTCAATCCCCCTGTTCAAGTAGGGTCACCTAGAGTAGGTTAAACAGAACTGAGTTCAGATGGCTCTTGAATGTCTGCAAAGAGATTCCACAACCTCCCTGGCCAACCTGTGCCAGTTCTTGGCTACCTTCACAGTAAAAAGTGTTTTCTGATAGTCAGATTTAATATCCTGTGTTTTACTTTGAGCCCATTGTCTCTGGTCCTGCCATGGGGCACCACTGTCTTTTTTGCACCCTCCTTCCAAGTATTTGTACACATTTATGAGTCCCTTTTGAGCCTTGTTTTCTCTGGGATGAACAGTCCCAGCTGCCTCAGCCCCTTCTTCATAGGAGAGATGCTTCAGACTCTCAAAAATCTTCATGGTCCTTCACCAGACTGTCTTTTGTGTTTTTCTTTTACCAAGGATCCAAAGACACAGCATTTGAGGTTTGGCCTAACCAGTGTAGAGTAAAGGGGAAGAATCACTCCCCTGACCTTCTGACAGGCAGCTGCCTTTGACAAAAAAAGCACATTGGTGACTCATGTTTAACTTTGTGTCTGTCAACATCCCTAGGTCTTTTACAGTCCTTTCAGCTGTGCAGCCTCCAGCATTTGCTGGTACTTGGGGTTGTTCCTCAGGTGCAGGACTTTTCAATTCCATTTTTGGAACTTTATGATGTTCCCGTCAACCTAATTCTCCAGTCTGTATTTCTTTTTCTGATGTATATATTTTATTATATATTGGCTCAAAAACCTAAATCTTCTTCTTCCAGTCTTATTTCAAGTTATTCAAAAAGTTAGTGTATGTGATTCCTTTTTCATGTGGTACATAGAAAAAAATGAAGTGTTTAAAACATATTTGAGTCTTCAAAGTATAAAATTCAAAACTAGCGTTTGTTATTGTTTCAAGATATTCACAGTGAATATCTTGACAGTGATATATTTAAGCAAACAGATTTTAAGAAAATTACATAGCTAGAGTATAGGGGTCTTAAAATGGATTGTGCATAAAAGTGCCTCTCTTCTAACTTCTATTATCCTTGCTGCCATAGCAGAACTTTCAATATATTATGCTAAGGTGTGGAAAGCTAACCCAATGATAAGTAAACAAAAACACATGAGAAAACAATGTAAATTATTATACTATTTTATGCAGTCTGCTCCTTTGTTGGAGAAACAGATCTTAAATTATTTATGGTAATACTTCACAAGATATTAATAAATGCAAGATGGTATACTTTATGCAAACGATGAAGCCATAATCATATACAGCCTCTTCCCAGCACCACGCAATTAAATTATTACAGAGGATGATATTGCGTAGTGATGACAGGGGATCATAGAGGATGATAATGTGCAAGAATTGTGCTTATAGGTAAATGAAAGAGAAAAAAAGAAGCTGTTTAAATTTTCAAAGACTTAGTAGATCTAATATTCTTTATTACTTTATGGGCTAAATAGAAATTCTAAGAAATCATAACATATACAAAATGAGGATAATATATCTTAAAAACATGTCTTTAAAACTTTGTTTTAATATAAATTGGGTATTATATGTTTGAGCAGCTTCAGTCAAGAAGATTTTTTTTTTAATAATGTTGATGTAACTTTAAACTTTTCTAACTTTAGTAAAATATTTGGGCTTATCTTAAAAACATGATGACTGATAACACTGCAGTTCAGGCACTAAAGCACAGTCACCTCTAAAAGACACACTTATTGTAATGAAGGCTGGTAACTTTTTAATATGCTCATTCTTCTATGAACAACTTTTAGTGCTGAAATAATTTATTCAGTTTTAAAAGATCCATTTATGTTCACAAATACAGAGTTTAAAGACAGTTACCTTGAAAGAAGTGGCATAGTTTGCAATTTTTCAGATCTTGCCTCTGAAAACAGGTGCCTCTTTTTCTTAAATGTCTGTATAAGTTTTCAGTAAATATCCACCCACTATTTATTATGATGGGAACACTCAGAATATAAAATATTTTAGGCAGAATTTCAGATGTGTACACAACAGTCATTCATCCAATAAACTTACAACTGAGTTGAAAACCCTTTGAACTCACTTCAATCTTTACATATTAACAGTTGAGCCCATTATTAAATCACAAGCTATGTGACTGAGAAATAAACAGTGAATTACTGAACCTTAATACTTGGCAGAACCAATCTGCAAATTTTTTTTAAAGATATGTATGTAGACAAATGAAAGGCAAGTAATAAAAAAAAACCCAACAAAACAGAAAGGAACAGTATAAAGAAATCATAGCCTATGGAATAGGAGTACTTGAAGGAATAAGAATAACTGTTTCATTTAATTGTGTCAAAGTCCAGATGTGAGAGTTTAAAATAATTGCTAAAGGCACAGTGGAAACAGAATGAGGACAAGACAGTTACTGTATTAGGATGAACTTGGGAGCCATGGAAAATGGGGCTTGCAGGGAACAAAAGGATTTAGCCGAGACATGGCTTAAAGATGTATAAACTGCCTCAAAAGTACACACATCCATGTGTGTAATCAACCATCCCCAGGTTGCAGTCATTCAACCCAGCTGCAGCCATAGATTTTTAGTCTGAGTAAGGCTCATGCAATATTCACATCAGAAGATGACTAAGACAAATGCTTCAAAATCTATTACTAAGTTCTCATCTCTAGCTTTCCATTGAAATAGGGAATGTCAAATATGAGGAGGAAAAAAGTAATTTTGAGAAATGAATTATATGAGTGTAAAGCAGAGTTAAGAAAAGATGTTCCAGCATAAAGTCAATGCCAATTAAATGCATCTTTGACTTCTTAAGATATTTGATCCTTTTTCTCTTCCATGAAGCTGAGGGCTTTTCCTTTTCTCAGACACTAAGATGAATACCTCTGAAGTTTTGAAGTTTCTTCATATTTTCAATTGATTTTTTTGTTTTTTTCTGAAATTCACTTTAGCAGAAGAAAAGAAATATTATGTTTCATAAGCTCTGTACAAAATGATGGTTGCATTTATTTGGTCTTCCAGTTAGATGCTTTAGATGCCTAATCATTTTACTACACCTGTAAAGATAAATGACATGTTTAGAAATCAGGCTGCAGATGTATTTATGTGAATGCCACATCATTCATTTTTCTTGGAAGACCATCAGTCACTGAGGTAAAGTGAAGCTGAAAAATTCTGCAGTGCACTAGCTATGCTTCCATGAGAACTTAGAGAAAATGTCATAATGCCTTACCTAGTATAGTTAGAAAATGAATCAATAACAGAGAAGTCAGCATTCTGTTTTCTGCTCAGAGTATAAGATTCAACACAATATTATTCTAAAATCTAAGCAGAATTTAATTGTCAGAAAATTATATAAAAATAACAATCTCTGTACTAGGAAGGAAAATAAATGTATTTCCTTAACAAATGGAAAATTCATTATCTTCCTGCTTTATCCTTAAGAATTTATTTTAAATTCTTCATAAATTAGCTGGGTTTTTATATAGAGGTTGTATTCTTCTAAATTCCATCTGCACAGGATGGTTGAGCAGACACATATGTGTCCAGCTACAAAAATTAAGATGGGCATTAGGGAAGAAACCAGTTTTGACTTGCAATCAATTTGCTGCTGGCTTATTTAAGTTACCACAAAGCAGCTAGGCTATGGTTACCAGTGACTTCTCAGCCCACAACAAATCCAAAATACCATATAGTCAGTTTAATTGCCTTTCTTTCAGAAACCAGAACTACAACTCTTTCATTTCACAGAAGTATAAAGTTTGGGGGAAAAAAAGCCATGAGAAGCCTCTGGAGTTAAATATCAATTGTAATATCAAATATAATACTGTCTAAAAAAAATCAACATTATTTTTAGGAAATGAAAACATAAAATAGAGAGAAAGACTCAGATTAGTGGGAAAACTTTCCTTGCTTGTGAGGAATATTGAACCCTGATTTTTTAAAAAACAAGGAAATTTACATGAGAATCGTTGCAGACCTTTGTGTGTCATTCCTAAGCAGACGAAAAGCATTAGACTACTTGACAGTTGTAGGTAGAGTGTTTATTCCCATCAGATTTTTTTCCCCCTCGGTGGATTTACATAAAGCAGCATTGTTAGAAAGCCTGCATAACAAATAGATGTTTATATGTAGAGATGGTCTTCAGTTCAACGTGGCTAAATAAGTGATTGTTTTTCCCGTATAACAATTTTACTTCTTGAATACTCTTGATTTTATATATAATTTTGTATAACAGCTGTTATACCTAAGTGCCAAAATGCACACTGACACACACTTGGATGTCAAGTCAATATGGTTACGATTTACATTAGGAAACACCAACAGATAACAGCAGGCAAATCTATTTTCTTACTATAACTTTATAAATTGCAACTTTTTACAGCGCTGTACTTCACAGCATAATATAAAAATATGCAACAACTGTACATATCATTACAGCATTTTCATAGTTCGAATTCAAGCCTTTTAAAATATATAAAAATATTTCTTTATATCTTTAAAATGCCCCAAAATAGCATTTTATAACTACATTTTTTTCCCCAATAAAATTAAAGTGCACAGAATAACGAGGAAGTACAGTAAGAAATATAGTATACATTTTAAAATACTGAAAGCAATTTGAAAGATTTGAATTCTGTGAAGGTTTGGCTTTGTACTTAGGTAATATGTCAAAATGAAAATACATGTTGCTATCTTATGTTTCCATTGCTTGGGCTACGCCCTTTTCGTCTATGACAGCAGGAAAAAAATGATAAAAAGCAGATTTTCACGGGTTTTGATTTTGTTTTGTATTTTGGCATGTAAGAGATATATTTTTACCTTTGCAGTGTGTATTTTATTTTATAAATCCGTCTGAGATACGTGCTTAAAGTAATCAAACCTGCTTAAGCACAGATGTTAGAAGTGGCTTGAATTTTTCAGACTGGTGAACTGATGTCAGGCTTGCATAAATGTCTCATTATACAGGCCTGTGAGTGGGAAGTTAACTTTCAGCAATGTATCTGAGATCAAATTTAACAAATAAAGCCATCATCTGCTTACAGATGATATCACAAGTGGAATGTTCATTGACTGATTTGTATTATTTCCTTCTTTTTACATACTCTACATTTTCAGTCACTATTGAGTGTGAAAGATTTTATTATGAAGATAGGACAGTACAGTGTGTAACAATTAAGATCATTAGAGTAACAATATTAATTATAATGATAATACACAAAATTTTAATCCAAAAACTATTTCTGAAGACAAGGAAAACCGTTCTATAAATTCATGGTGTATAAGACCTAAGATTATGTCATATGAGGAAAGAGGACATGGATTATTTTAAAAGTTAGATGTATTTTTATCCTGGTTTAAATACATTGTCCCAGAACAAACGCAACCTACTCAAGAAATACTGCTGCATATTTTTTAGCACTTCTGATTTTATTCAAAAGGTTTCCTTTTATGTTATTCCTATCAAATATAGGACTAAGATAACAATTATCAGTACTGGGGTTTGTTTAATTTTTTTATTGGGTTTTACAGGAATTTTTTCATCACTAAACCCTACAGGATTTTGTGATTCACATTACAATCTGAATGTCATGAATAGATGCCAAAATCTACTTTAGGGCATTAGTATTAACAGGCTATAATAAGATGGATACTACTACCTTTACTAGTACTACCACTCCTCCTGTACCACCACCAGTTCTAGCAGTGCTGATACGAATACTACCATATTGCATTGCACAGCAAACATGATTTCTGCTCTTAGCAAGGGAAATCCTGTTGGCAGCCCAAGGGAAGGATGAGGCTGTGGTTAAAAGAGTATGAAAAAAGGCCACATGGACTCCAGGGGGAAAAAAAGGAGAAAGAAATCATGACCATAGGCAGGCCACTCCTCCCCTGGGGTGAAGTCTGGGGCTGCTGAGGGCTTTACCTAACCTTGCTTTCACCATCTTCCTGGATTGGAGCTTGCCAGGGACAGTTCAAGCTGCAAGAACCAAGGTAGACTGAGGCCCTCATTGGGGAAAGAGTTGGGCACCAGCAAGGGTGTATAGGTGTTTTTTAATAAAACTGTGAACTGTACAGTTCTTGAAATCTGTTTTGATGTCTAATTTGAACTACTCAACTATTAAAATATTAACTGAGCTAGCCATATGTCCTTAACTCCCTGCATTTGGCACATCCACTTTTTGCGGATTACAAACTTTTGAGTGTTGCAATGGTGTTTCCAGAGCTGAAGGCAAAGCAAGTGAGGAAAAAATCACTCAGACACTAGCAAAGTGTTAAAGCAAGCTGAAACCTGCTCAGGCCACAGCACATGCTAGGAACCTGCATAACCAATGCAGAACTTTCTGCCTTCTACTAGCAATAACAAAAATCAGAACTGCTTAACTAAAGAAAACAATAAAAGATAGTCTCTGCCTCAAAGAATTCATTGTCTAAGAAAAGAAGGAATGACAGATAGATAGACAGATGGGAGACAAGTACGTAAACAGTCAAACTGTTCCATTAGACAGGCTATACGAGGTCTCAGTGCACCATTTGTCTAACTGTTGTCTACTTGGGTTTTGGTTGGGTTTGCTTTGTCTTGTTATCTGTGTGGAGTGGGATATGGGCCATAACAAACATATATTTTGAAATGACATATGAAAAAGGACTTAAGAGTGAGTCCTTATTCAGCCTCGGGTGCTGCAGGGGAGAAAGCACCATCATGCTTTCTCGAAAGTTTAACAGGTGGATGAGAGAGCCTAGCATCACTAAAGGATTGGGGGCAAGAGGTGACATATTAAAGAGCAATGTATTTAAAGAGTGTAGGTTTATGAGGGGAAGATAAGTGTTGAAGGACCTTGAGAGAGAACAGAATCTATTTGTTAAATGTGACAGAAAACGGTGAATGAAAAGAGGAAGGTGATATTATCAAAATGGGCTACTCTTATAACAGAAGTCTGATTAAATTGCAACAGACTCAACTTGCATATTTCAAGGGATGGAATAAAGTATGTAACAAAGTCTGATGCTTAACGATGCCTATCCATTAGTTTTATCAAAAATCACATACTGTAGAGCCTGCTTTTCTTCCTATTTTCATGGAGAAACAAATACCAGAGATAGTTACATAAATCTAATTAACCTGGATAGGAAAACTGACAGAGAGGTTCAAATGGAATAATTAGGTAGGAGTTTTTCTGACAATACTTACACTTTGCTATCGTGAGGAGAATAGGATAAAAGCATCCTTGAGAGAAAGTATGGCATCTCTTGCTATGTCAGACCAGATATGATGCCAAAACATTTACTCAGAGGTGTCAGAAAAGCAGGAGAGATTCCAGTTTGGATGAACCAGGTTTTCAGAAAGCAATTCTGAAATAGAGACGTAACACGGACATAAATATGCATGTTTGATGCTGATGTTAGTTGTAAAGGGAAGGAAAGAATGAAATAGTTGGCACTTTGGGAGGGGGTTTGCTCATTTGCTTAGTTTTGGGGGAGATTGCTTGTTTGTTTTTTTGAAAGAAATACTGGAAGAAACAATGAGAAAAGAGAACCAGGGGAAAAGAGTGCTTACACAAAGGCTTTGCAAGATTTTTAATTCCTTATAGGTCTATAGAGTAGAGTCTGAAAAATGAGATGCACGAGTCAGTTCCTGAGAGAATCTGAATTATTTCCAGCTCTAGACTGTGGAAGACAGTTCTCACACTATGCATGCTGATGCCCTCATCTGTACAATGCTTAAGGAAGGAGTACATTTCTGTTTATTGTTAAAGCTAGGTCATAGTATCAAGAACTGCAAATTCCTTTTTCTTCATCCTCTGTTGTGCTGAACTGATGTACGCTGAAGACTAAACTTTGTACCTCCAGTCAAAAAATTAAAAATGCACATACGTATGAAATGTTTTTCCTTTAGTAAGTAAGTTATCATTTGGTAATAGAGACCATATATATGATGTCTCATTTTTCCATGTGCGATGACAGAAATATTTTTCTCACCTTTAACTTCAAAGAAATGGGAATATGTACATGTTACAATAATACCCTAAAAAGTGAAATAAATGTCTGGATAAGCCACTTTAGCTATTTGAATATACAGGGAAAAGAATATAGAAAATAACTAATCAATATAGTATTAAAATAGCATTTGTACTTGTTTACTATATTATTCTACTCCACATCGTTGCTGAATATTACTCTTAATAATGTCAGGAATAGTTAGTATTTTTGTCTGTATTTCCTTGTGCCTGGTACATTATGGTGATTTCTCACCAGTACCTAGTACTTTCAGTTCTGCATGCAATATGAATCTAATTCTCAGTAGGGAGTATGTATTTATGAGAATATTAAGATGTAAGGCTGGCTGGATTATTCGTTGCAAACTACTTTCCTGACCAGTGATTCTGATCCTATTAATACAGTTGTTACAAACAGATTTTGCCAAATTATTTTTTTGAAAAGGGTGCCAGCTGGTATACAGTTTAATAACTATTCCTTCTGCTGTTTTTCCTAATAAATGTAAAACAAAATACATTAAACCAATGAACTGAAATCAGATTTTTTTCACTGATATCACTGTGATTTGGATTAGCCTGCATCCTTATTAGTCAAACTTACCAAATACTTTCACCTGTTGAATTGTCCTTCAAAGATCCTGTTCCAATTAAAAAAAGAAGACAAAACCAGGACTAGTTCCAGTACCCATAGCCCCATTTTTATTGAATTGTTTTATTGGACAGAATTATCTTTTCTACCATTACTTCACTGTATAGCGGGAACTGATGCCATCATGTAAATATTTAAAAGTGAGATAATGTCAGTTTTATACTGAATAAATGCTTATGATTTCAAAAGCAACCCTAAAATTTGTATATTAAACTGCACAGATCCTTCAGTATAATTTGAAAAGATGAAAAAATTCTCACTGAATATTTGATCTGGACATTGCTCCAGTGAGCTTAATGATTTCTACATTTATTCCCCCATAAAGAATCATGCGTAAACAGCTCAACCTGAATGCAGAGTCCTTCTTCCTTCCGGTTTTGAACTCTGGTATCCTTACAGCATATCTGTTTATTCTTAAGTTGAACAGTAAAAGTTATCTGGAGTTTGTAAGATGGCTGCTACCTTTGGGGAATAAAGATTCCGAAAGAGTGTGGTTGATCTTGGATTGATGCCAGGTGCTCATCAAACCACTCTAGCACTCCTCCATCAGCAGGACAGGGGAAGAAAATACAAGGAAAAGCCAATGGATCAAGAACAGGGAGCTCACTTACCAATTGCTATCCCAGGCAAAGCAGATTTAGATAAATTAATCTAACTTATTCCCAAAATAAATACCCCAAGCCTGTCAGTGTTTAAGAGGCCCTTAATAATATGCTTTAACTTTTGATCAGCCAGGAGTTGGCCAAGCTGTTGGACTGAATGATACTGAAGGTCCCTTCCAACTGAAATCCCCTCCTTCCTCTTTCCTGCTCCTCCTTCCCCTCCCCTCCTCTAAAAACTCAAAAAATATAGTATCTGTAAGTGTTTTTCTTTCACATTTAGTTGTAAATGGCCATGTGATTTAAAAATTATTTGGAAGTTCATATAGATGTGATGCATTGATAGGTTGAACCATGGGATTCAACAGTTAACAAGGAAGCCTGTTATTTGCAGTGTTGGGTTGTTTCAGTACAAAAAAGACATTGACATATTGTAGAAACTTCAGCAGAAGCCACCAAGAGGGTGGGGGGCTGGAGCACTTGAACTGTGAGGAGATGCTTATGGAAGAAGTCTTGCCCAGGCTGCATAAGACATAGCTTTGTGAGGGAATTGTAAACCTGTCTGACGATACAAGATGGTGCCAGACTCTCTCAGAGGTGTGTAGCAACTAGATGAGAAGGAAGAGACACAAGTGGAAAAACTGGATATTTGTAGTGTCTAGGTGGATTTTTTTTCACTCTAACAATAATCAGATACTGTGGCAGCTTCTTGCTCTGCGTTGCCTCTTCTTCCAGAGAATGACTGAACTACACAACTTCTAAAGGTCCCTTCCTATCTAAGTTACTCTGGTTTTAATATATTCCTTTTGCCATCAGGAAATAGCTTAAAAAGTACAGTTAATTTTTTTTTATTTTATTTTATTGATTTAGTTTTGCTATCTCTAACTCTGCCTTACTTAACACCCACAGAAGCACTTTCAAGTACCAGTGTTGGCACCAGAGTTGCGAAGATAGTTGTAACTGCTTTAGTATCTGCTATGGCATCTGTGGATTTATAGAACATCTAGAAAAATACGTTATCTCTGTTGCTATGTAGGAAGATAAGTGAGTAAGGTATAATGATGTTTCTTTGGAAACCAAACCTAATTTATTAGGGAAAAAAGTACCAGATTTCAGCACCTTTTTTCATTCTGAAGTGCTTTTCCCCACCACTTAGTTCAACAGACATGCAATAAAATATACAGGGAAGGAAGACTAAATCATAGAAAACCTTGACCTATAAACTTGGAGACATTTTAATATATTTAATCTTTTAAGTGCTCCTCCCCCAGAGACAGTATTCTTTCTTGAGTGACACTTGGTACAAAGTTCAATTTAATTATATACACTTTCATTGATTTCTTGCATTTGAGCTTTGAAAATTACTTTATGGTTATTTTCTAAAAAAAAAAAATAAATCCCCAAATCACTCCTATTACTGGCATATATTGCATTTGTGCCCTCTATTAAGGAAAAAAAAAAAACAACTGCAAAAATTATGATTAAACAAATTTTCTCTTAAATAAAATGCTTTATCACTTATTTTCTTCCATTTTTTTATTGCTGAGGAAGATCCTTATCAGGCCTTTTTTCTCATACAGGGAAAATCTTAGTGATTAAGCACAGAAATATATTTTTTCTAATAAAATATAAATAGGTATTTTAAAGACAACGTAGATAAAGAGGCTAGCAGCTTTAACTGAAAGTCTAAAAAAACAATATAGCTGTTGCATCTGAAATTATGGCTTGACAAACGAGAACATCCCATCCCTTTATGTCTTTAATTTTTCAGTGTTTCAAGATTTCTAAGGGTTTTTGCTAATGGTAACATAATTGTAATTATAAATGTTGATCTTATAAACATTTTGATCTAAAATAGTCACTTATGTGATTCTTGGAGTGGTCCTCTTCAAGGCCAGGAGTTGGACTTTGATGATCCTTGTGAGTCCCTGCCAACTCAGGATATTCTATGATTCTATGAATACCGCCAGTCTTCCTCTGCAGCTAACGTGAAGAAACAGGTCTATTCCCACTTATCAGGTGTGAACATGTACTTTAGGATTAAATTGATCGAAAATGGTATTATTTCTTTCTGCTGCAGTCTGCGAAGTACTAATTCAAATGTAAATATCTCAGATGTCATGTTCAGATAACCACATGTTGTGTCTGAATAAAAATTTAATTTTCAAGGAATTTTGGTAGGAGATCTCTTTCCTCGTTGGATCAGAAAAAATAACTGATGAATCACCTCAAACCAAAAGCTCAAATCAAATCACTTCTTAGTTTTGAACTTAGTTATTATAAAAACTACAAATAAGATTTTTAGGTAATGTTTACCAGAAACTTTTCACATCTTCATCTTTTGTCAGGTATTCACTGATTCAAAACTTACGTTTTAGGTTGAGCTGAATAGGTCTCTACTCCCTGCTAATCATATGGATTTCTCAAGTGACTAAGGAGAGCTTAGATAACTAGTTTTTTGGGTAGACACCTTATTGTGCAAAATGGATCCCACCCATAAGCCTATACTTGTAAATGCATTTGCAAAAGGATGAGGTTCATAAGTTCCTTATGTGTTACCATTGTAAAAGGGGGGGGGGGGAAGGCAAAAAAGTAAAAAGCTTTGAGGAATGTGTTACTACATACATGGCTAAATGTAGCATACTTAAACAATCTTTTGCATTAGTTGTACCTGTGTCCATTTATCAACTTTATCTAGTCTTAATTTTATGAATAGATAAGTTCTACTACATCTTTATTTTTCTCCTTTATGTCTATGGTTAGACAATCTTTTAATTATATCTTTTTCAGGTTTTCCGGGATAATTCTTCATTTAAGTTTTTTTTTTAATCATAGAAATTATTTTTATTTTAGAATGGTTTAGAATGTTCACCTTAACCCTACACATCACTGTTAACTGAAAAAAAAGAGAAAAAACAGGAATCTGACTCTACTGTATCTCTGACTACTCAATAAATAAACTGATGTTAGTGTAATTCTTGCACAGCTGGTTAATCCTTTCTTTGCAGGAGTTTCTTAGTTCTCAAGTATTCTCAAATCCAATACTGATGTTTCTGGCCCAATTTTCTAAATAATTGTTTCATTTTTACTTTAACCTCAGAATTTGTTTCTGTCATTTTCTTCCTTACATTCCTCTTCTGTTTGCATATTCAGAAACATGCTCCCAATTTTGATATTTGGGGGGTCAAGGTCCCCTCTTAACTGTGTCACTCCTTTTAGATTGATAGCATATCACCCCTTGTGTGCTATCTGTCAGGGTTTTGATGAGTTGTTTAAAGAAGTGTTTTATACGCTAAGGCAGACAAAGTTGGGAAAGAGTCTAGTTTCTTAAATAAGAGGGAGACATCATCCATTAACAGGAAAGTCTTACTGAGTTGGGAGACTAATTGAAAGATTCGGTTAGGAAATGTGACATGTTCTTTGCAGCAGAGATGCAATTAATACATAAATCCTTTACTTGCTCCCAAGAAAATGTTTTAGTGCAACACCAGTCTCTCTTCTTTAATTGGCTTTTCAGCAATTCCTTTTCATTTAACGAAATGTATCAGATATTTTCTGTGTCACTGCTGGATTTTGACCTACATACATTTTAAGGGAAGCTCTTAAAATTTAGACTGGGACATCTACTAATGTTTCTGTTGGAATGGTGCCCAGGACAACTCATGAGTGGCAATTCTGGGTGCTATAATAGCAGTAAGCTTTCCTTCTGCAAAATACTTTCTAGCTGATACTCTCTTCATTACACATTATTGTATTATCTGAGGATGTTGAATTGTATTTTGTTAATTCCTTTAGTAGACTCTGGATTTGATGATGTGGTTAAACAAAATGTTGAATAGTCCTCCCAAATTTATTTATTTATTGGTCTTGGAACATTGTGCTCCCAATGTTTTTATTTGGTTTTTGTTTGGGTTTTTGGGATTTTTGTCAGTTTGTTTGTTTAGTTTGGTTTGTGTTATTCCCAGAGGTGTTAAAACTGAAGGGAGCAGTAGATGCAATGTTTCTTTTTTCACCTTATGGTGTGGCAAGAGGGGAACTCTCTTAGTAAAGATTTTCTTGTGTAACCAGCAGTTAAGCAGTTTTGGTTTGGATAAATCCCTACATTTTCTTTTACAATCTAACAGCAGCCAACAATAAAGCACTCTTTCTACAGTTTGTATCACTTCATAAAATTGTCCTACAGACTCTTCACTTTAGCCTCTCCTGTGAAAGGCTGGGCCTCTCTTATGTGGTGTTTTTGCTAATACGAACTTGTCATAACTTTTATTAAGAAAAACATTTTGAACAGTACAAATGTGAAAGGATAAATACCTGTCTAGACACCATTCTGGAGAAGGAAGGGGAATTTGGCTATATCAAATGCTGAACAGGGATTCCTCTAGTTTTCGGGAGCTCATTCATTTTCTATAATATACTTACACCTGTTTGTTTTCAACTTTTCCTCAATTAATATCTAAGGACAATACAGAAGGTAAATGCATAGTGTGAGATAGGAAGCTTTTCTCTGCTCTTGTGTTGTAGATTCAGTCTGGCTTATACTTATGGTCACTGAAAGAAAACCAAATAAGTTCCTTATGCAGAGTCTTGGAGCTGAGTAACTCAGAATATTTGTCTGTCAGTACTTCTGATTCTGCCTTGCAAAGTAATCATGGAACTGTCTTTACCATTTGGCATTCGAAACTATGCCTACTTCATTTAAAATGCTAATGGTAGAGTTTACAATTGCAAATGCAGTTTCAATTTCAGAAGCAATGGGGAGAAATGAAATATAGAAAATACTGTAGGTAACCTTAAATCTGATATGTGGAGATTTGATAATTTGTTACTTAATTTCTTTTCCACCACTGTTACATAACAATCTAGCAATACAGGTCCAAAAGAGCTTTCTTTTACTGATAGTCTATTGTGGGGTTTGTGTTTGTTTTTTATTTACTTTTGAAACACTTTTTTCACCCAGAGATTTATAGAACTAATACTGATGGTAGTGGTTTTGACTATAATTTAGATATCCATGCAGACAATCCTTTGAGGAATGTCATAATCAAATGCAATTTTTCTTGAAACAACTATACAGATTAGATGCAGTCTCAGTATATTTCAAATTCTTTTCAAGTCATCTCCTTTTTATTTAACATTATTAATTCTTTCAATGTGGTGAGAACTAACCATATCTTTAAAGTAATTTGATTATTTTATGCTTAAAACAGTCTTATTCCTTATTAGTACTTTTAAACTCTTTCTTGAACCTAGAATAGAGAGGTTAAATCCTTGCATCATTAATATTTAAGGCAGACTAAATGGAAAGAGGTGCTTATAAAGTCCAGACATCTTTGTCACTGATATAATAGTACAAAGAGACAATTTTCTTCATAAGAACAGGAAGATGGTTCTGTCTGTTCCATGTTGGATCATTTATCTCCGTTACATTGATGAATTCCTTTTAGTGACAATACTTTTTCTGAATAATGGAAAGATGCATAAGATAGCCTGATGTTCAAGATGGAATACTTAAATTTTCTCCCAATTACAGGAAAGCTTATTTTTAAGATTCATTATTCGGGTAATCCATCTCATTTTTCTCTCTGTTTCTTTCTTTTTCTCTGTACATTCTGGCTCTTTCACCATTTTGTTAAACAACGGCTCTCCTCACTCTCATCAATTAATATTTTTAGCTATGTTATCAGAAATTCT
This sequence comes from Pachyramphus minor, assembly GCA_013397135.1. Lineage (NCBI taxonomy): Eukaryota > Metazoa > Chordata > Aves > Passeriformes > Tyrannidae > Pachyramphus > Pachyramphus minor. Next base: position 55,036 of record VYXB01002798.1, read on the forward strand.
TGAGGAATTGGTATTCTTCTATAGCTGTGGTACACATTATTTTGTCAGTGATACCAAGTTTATCAGTACAGTACAGAGCAGAATTTGATGTCTTTCTTTTCTTGAAGAAGTTAACACTTCAAGAGAAGTGCTAACCATTTGATTTAATGGGATGATAAATAGATTTATATAGTCAACGAGTGTTTAATTCTAGAAGACACAATTGGGTTACCTGATTTGACTTGCTGATTAACATAAAGTGTAGAATTGGACACTTTTAGTCCTGTATTAAACACACTGGTTTATGTATAACTGAAGCATTTCCAAAGAAGGATGTATATTCATAAATTAAAGGTGTCAAGAGACATATAACTGGCCAAAGTTGAGGAAGTGCTAAATTAGCAACTCAATTAAAACTGTGCTTCTAAGTGAATTTGCCTTACTTTTACTTTGTTATGGTTTTCTCTCATGGACTACAGACCCTTTCAGTGCCCAGATTTGTCCCACTGTGGAGGTATTTAGTACTACCAAAGTTATTTTTTCATATACCAAATTGTTTGAATTGCTAAGACTGAAGACATAGACTAAAGCAGACCAGATTATGACATTAGGATAAAAATCCACAAATGACCACACCTCTCTATTTCCACTAATGTGCCTCTTATTTTCATAGGGGGGAAAAAAAAAAAAGGTTTCATATGTGGTAGTTTTTTAAATCTATCATATGCTTACTAGTACAGATGTCCAGCTTTATGAACCTGATAACATTTTTCTGTGTAGATTTACACACACTTGGCCTGCTCAGTAATGACAGTAAGAGACTGCCCTGTCTGATATGGCAGTTCTACTCCTCCCCTTCACTAAATATTCCATAACTTTAATTAAAATAATTAATCATCAAAAAGAAAAATCTGTTGATGTATATAAAGGGGACAACCATAACTGAAGAGTTGCATATGAAAGAGAAAGGTATTCACACAGAGAAAAAGAAAGAAGATGGGAGAAAGGGTGATTTACAAATGTTTATATTCTTCCTGCAGTGTTGAAACAATAGTGTTGCTAGTGAGATTGAAATGTCCAAACTGAAACATTTCACAAATCTTAGAATGAATCACAGTCAGCAGCAACTGCCTAACTAAATGAAATCACTCGTAGAAAACCAGTGACAAGGTTGATTTTGGAAATAAAAAAAAATATAGTCAGTCAACCCAACCATCTTAAACTGAATATAGTTTGTATAGGATGACCACTATGTTTTCTGTTGTAAATTGAAATCACTCTTCAAAATAAAATACAACTTTTTCTGAATTTATTTTATCAAATACACAGGGATTATAAACCTCTGTTTACTTCAACCAGCTGATTTTGTCTTGTTTCTGTAATGAAAAGTGTATGTAGTTCATATAGAATGTGATTTTTTAATAGAATGACCTCCTCCTCAAACAAAGATGAACAGAAAAATGTTCTGTTAAAACCTGGATTTAGCAAACTATAGCTAAAATATGACTCTCACTCTATGTTATTACAAAATACTCATGGGGTCAACAGGACAATTCAAATTCTGAGAGGCATGTGCTCTACCAAATGTGATCCTAGGAGCTCTTTTGCCTTCAGTAATTTTGCTTTCATGTAACTGATGTTCTCTCTTGCTGCTGACACTTAATGAGAAAGGAATTTGAACATGCAATTCACTGTATGCAGCCTGCTGAGCAACCTTTAACCAAATTGACTGAGTAGTGTCAGCTTGAGCTTGATAGGCTTCCTAGGGTATACTAACCTCTAAGAAACTGAGCATCAGAGGCATTTTAGATAACATATGAACTAAATTTTATGTTTTCCTTTTTAGGAAGATAAATGTGTTCCTGATATTTGTCAATCATCATTGAGCAAAGATAAAATTTTCTCTTGTGGAATGGTTTCATGAATTGCTTTGAAGAGTAATTTTTTTCTTAAGCAGTTAATAAAAGATTTAGATAAACACCTAGAAAGCTGTCATTATAGTTTTGGTGTAATTACAGATAGATGTTCCAAATTCTCTCCTAACCTCATCTTTCCTTCTCATCTCTGGATAAAATCCACTTATAGCCTGGGACTTTAAAAACCAGTATTTTTCTTCTGCTTCAACCTAATATATTTAGAAGAACCAGTTCTCTGATAATTGTTTTTTAACATGGAGTGTTTTAAAAGCCTATTCAGTGGATAGTATAAGATAATCCCTGCCCTTTTTCTAGTGTGTAAAATTGCTAGTGGTTTATGCAATTTAGGGGGAAGTAAGATATATGATGACAGTGGTAGTTGTATTCTCTTAGTTTTTAAAAATAATTCAAAAATTTTACTCACATATTAAAATACATACAAACCCAGTGATGGCTAAAACAATCTTATGAGAGTATTCAGAGTGTAACTCAGGCAAGGGCAAACTGGAGGTACAAAACCAAAACTTGGATGTTTTACCTGATGAGCAAGTGAACAACTTATTCTGCAGCAAATCAATGTATATTGATTTTGATAAGGTTTGTGCATGGCATAGCCCATACATACAGTAGCACCATACCCTGATTCCTGAATTGGTCACGCCTTCATGGCCATTTGTATGAAGAGTCTACTGTACTGTTTGTCACAAACTTAATTTTCCTGTTCATGCACCCTACACCAAATAGTCACCTCATTCCTTTCTCAGAGAGACTGAATTGAGTGCAGGAGAATTACAGTTGATTTAGCTTTTTAAACTGCAAAATGCTGCTCTCTTCACCAGAAGGAAAAGGAATTATACCTATAATAATCTTTTTTACTTCACCTGTCCTTTTCTCCTGGGTGAGGACTTTACATATATATGATTCAATTTGCTTGAGTAGCATGAGAACAAAGAGCTGTACTTGAGTAGTATGTATTTTATGTGCCCATCATGCTAGTTACATACATGCACAGAGGCTATAAATGATTTCATAGCATTAATAAGCATATGCATATGCACAAATCATCAAAAAACGCACTTCCTCCATTCAGAAGTGACTCATCTGTTTGCAAGAATTATGTCCTAAATCCTAACAGAAAAAAATGCAAAGTGCTTTTTGCTGTTGTTGTTTTGGAGTTTTTTTCTGCGGTTTTTTTATTGCTTTCGAGTTGAACAATCATTCAACAGTCCTGACATCACTGACAGGCATTATGCTTGTCAGTCTCAACAAATTAAATACACTGTCTCTGTTTGCCAGTGTACATTTACAAAAGGTCAGTATAGAAAATGATATCAATTCCTTAGATGTTCCTTCTAGGATTGTCATAACAAAAAAAAATATCAACTCACTGATATTTTCTGCTCAATAATCATATTTTAAAATAATTTTATGATATGCCTCATCAAACTTATTCTTCAGTTCTTGCTGCATAATTTTGACAGAACCGTTTGGAAAATCAATGCCTCAGAGCTGTGTTTGGATTTACTGCTGAATCCAATTACAGTGTATTATCATAAAAAGCATCAAACTGAAGTTTATTGATGGTGCTTGTTTAGTGAACATGCAACTGTTAACTCTAAATATAAATATTTTAGTACTGTGATTTCTCACCATAACAAAAGAGCAAAGAGAAATAAATTCTGTAATCTGGAACAACAACATCTTACTTTCAGATATAAACAAGGACCTTAGAAGGAAGCACTTTACTGTACATAGATCTACTCTTACCTGACTACGTTCCCAGGCAGAAGTACAAGCCTTAAAATGTTGTTATCATTGTTTTTTTCTTATTAGTGTTATTGATGTTACCTAAATAAGAGACATCCAATATATGCTATTATGTATGCCACTGAAAATTTATTATTTATTTATAGGTTCAAGAGCACTTAAAGCAATGTAATTTGCCTGTCCAGCATCCCAGATGACACTGATATGTTTCTCCCTCAGACAGCCATCAATTTAATTGTTATTCCAAATTAAAAACTGGCATATAAAAATCAGTCATTTTGTACATTAAGAAATTAGACTCTGTATTTTTTAATATTTTAAAATTTTAACATTATAAAATAAATGTGTATACATATTTTAACTAGTACACATTTTCAGTGATCTCTATTGCTTTGCATGATGTAAAGATTGAAATACAAAGCACTTACTGCATTCTGTAGTCAGGATAGATACACACCTTGGTTTCCATCTATTTTTAGCACATAGAAATAAGATGCAAAGCTGAAGATTCCTTGCATTATGAGAAAGCTGTGCTTCAGGAATTTGTGTCGTTAACATTTTAGCCAAAGAACACCACTAAAAATTTTCACAATACTTCAATCAATGGGTAGAAATTCAGGTACCCAAAAAATATGGTTGTGACCGATTTCACAAGTGACTAAATGACAATTTTGATACATTTGGCAGTGCCTTAGTAATGCTAAAAACATATGATGATGTGAGCTTTAGAACCAATTTTGTCTGACTTACATTGATGAAGAGAGACATCCTCCCAATGGCTTGTACATTAGCATTGTTCAGGACATTGTGATAACAAAGTCTCAGGGAGGACATACGGAGTTTAAAACGCAGATGTTATCTGTTAGTGCTACTTCAGTAAGAAATATATTTACTACTCATCTTTGCTGAAGCATTTTCAGAACTAAACATGCCAATCATAAACTCTACAGAGCAGAAATATGCAGATATCATATGGTCCTGGATCAAACCTTGCCACACCACATGATAAGAGGTCATATCTGAGACCTATCTGTCCACAAGCACCGGTTCGAAAAAAGGTTTTTGGCTCTTTACAGTAGCTTAAAAAAAAAAATTATATCTGGCAGTGATTTTTTGCAAATCAAACACCACAGGAGTGTTTCAATAAACAACTTCCCCATCCCCAGAAGTGTTCAAGGATGAGTTGGACATGGCTTTGAGCAACCTGATGTAATGGAAGGTGTACCTGCCCATGGCAGTGGGGTTGCAATTGAAATATTTTTCTTTTGAAGTGAGCACTGTATCTTTAACCAATTCACCTAAAAGATGTATACAGGTTGTGGTACATTCAAATTTAAAAAAGAAATACCACAAATACTACATCCTCTTCACTGCCAAAAACATCAAAAATTGCTACATATAAAAAAGCATCCCATCCCATACATTCTTTCAGATTGCTCAGATACAGAAATTCTACAGGACCCAAGTGTAGGTGTTTAGGCAAGAAGCATGCGCAGCAGAAGGTAACATTAAAAGGCATAGGTCAGAGAGAGATGCTAACCAGTAAAATCCATTTTCAATTAGTGAACTGTTTCTCTAGTCAGAGAGAGTTTAGAAAAAGGGCATCCAAAATGTTCCAAGACAACTGTTCACACGTGCAAAAAGAGGGAACTTACACAAGGAGAAAAGGCAAACACCCTGAAATAGCCACTTATACTACACTACTTGTTGGTGAAGTTTCAGAGTTCAGTGATATTCTCAGGACCACTCCAGCCAAGCTCTTCCTTTACTTTGCCTTAGTCTTTGTAAAGCCTGTTCCACAGAATAGAATCCAAACAGAAAGAAAAAGGTTATGATTCACTCCCAACCATTGTCTTTTATCATGTGTGCAAGTTCAATGATAAATTTTCCTTCTTTGTATTTCTGAGTGCTCTCAAAAGCATGGTCATATTTCCATCCAAGAGTGGTTCTACAGTTTTCACAATAGATATTGTGAAATTGATCTTTAAGGTTTCTTCCTACCCAAACGTATGCTGCTCTATGATTCTATGCTCTATGAACTTGAGTTGGGTAAAAAGAAAGTAATGGGAAAATTTAAATATTCTTTTTTTTCTTTAGTTTCATGAATCTAAGAATTGAAGCACTGTAATTTCTTTTGAATCATACACAAGAACTGATACATTGTAAAATGGAAGAGTTAAAAGATATTCTGAAAACATGGCAAATGAAAAGTATTCTAGTGATACACCAAGAAAAAAGGTTAACTTTTTATGATATATTTCTCAGTTTTAAAAACCCAATTTACTTTAATTTAATCCCACAACACTTTGTGCATAATACTGTATTTTTTTTTATCTATTTATGCGTTTCTTATCTACTAAGGAACAAGCTTGATTTTTTTTTTAAAAGGGAAACCTCTAAATTTACTTGTGAAAAATGTGTTCAAGTCTCATTTGAACACATATTCCAACAGAAATTATTAACGATACATTTAAATAAATAAATTGGCAGTTTTATAAAGTATGCCAATAAAATATGCCATTGATTAATAAAACATTAATTTATTTATCTAGGACTCTTACTTCTACTCTTTGCCGTTATACACCCAAGTGGTCCTTTGAGCCGGTTTGCGTTCAGGGTAGCTTCGAGTCCGCGGGAAGTCCGTACTGTGCCTTGGCAAGGCCGCTCCTCGGAGCAGGGGGGGAAGCATTGTGCGACCCGGGGCCATAGAGAAACCACACACACAGCAGGGTTGGTGGAAAATGGCGAACTCGTTTATTAGATGAGGAAAGCTTTTTAAAGGGCTTTTTAAAGCTTTTTAAAGGAAAGGGCTAGAACTTGGGCAGAATAGGGGTGGTATATGTAAAACTTAGAGATGGGATAGGGTAGGATACAGAGGAACGGTGAGGAGTATGTCTATAAGATAACTGGGGGAATTACAATTCTCTTATCTCACAGCTGCTGTTTCTCTCTGCAGCAGGGGATACACCCAGGGCCAAATAGCTCCTCTTCCTACATCTTGGTTTCCTGATCTTTCCATTGATCAAAGTTTGCCTCGAGTCCCAGTCCAACCCCGACAGTCCTTGGTTCGTCTTCCAATTTGAACCTGGTTCTTTTGACATGCATATTATTAGGAAATCCAAGTAGGTATAAATAAATAAAAACTTTTATGCTGTAATATTTATGATACAGCAAAAACGTCCTCAGTATCTAAGCCATCATTTCAATTCTTTTAGGTACTGCTATCTTAGCATATGTTTGACAAAACACATACCAAGAAATACAAATTTAGAAAAGAAATAAAAATTGCTCAGGGTATGTGAAGCCAGGTCAAAGACCAAGGCTCTGAGCTAACGAAGTGTCATTATCAGTTCTTAATCCAAGGTCTGTTTACGTCTCATTTGGTCTGTGTTTGAACATAGAAATTACAAGCATGCAGCAAACTATTGCTCTTATTGTCAGTACTGAATTGTTGAAAGAGCTGCCAAATATTTTAGTACTTTTTTGCTCAGTAATTGGTATTTGACTGTCATTCTTCACCTAATGCTGCTGCATAAACTCTTGAAGTTCAAATGACGAGCTTTGGTGATGAAGACACATATACAGGCAAAGAGTAGTGTGAATGAAATTGAAAAGTAAGGCAGCTGATGCAAGTAGCAAAATTTTCAAAACCCTTTTTTTGTAAAATCTTAATTCTCAATGCTATCCTTAAGGCAAGATGAAGCTAATGTTCAGAGGTCTCCTAACACTATTTTAAAGCTCCAAAGATACCATGGTTTTACACAACTTGAGTATCTATCAACAGTTTTTTGAAGTGATATATTGTTAAGGTTTATGAATGATATTCCCCAGTTTAGTGTTCTCACTGAAAACATTGCAAGCAATGTGCCACTTGCTCAATCCCCCCTCCTCCTTGTCCTCCCTGTGCAGAGGGATGGAGAGGAGAACTGGAGGCACAAAAGGGAAAGATCATGGTTGAGATAAGAACAATTTACTGGAAAAAATGAATGGTAACAGCAACAATACTGAGTGTACAATAAATGAAAGATTTGAACACAAGTGCTCACCCCTGACAATGTGTGACTGCTCCCTCCATCACACTATGCCATCCAGAAGGGACCCTTTCCTCCAATGCTGCAAAATGATGTGACCTTGTATAGAATAACCTCTGGGTCCTGGCCATGCCTCCTCCCAGCTACTGCAAAAATTAACGCTTTCTTGGCAAGAACCAGGACAAATATGAATATTGGAAAGAGCTGCCCAAGGGGAAGTTAGAAACAGAGGAATGGAAAGTATTGCTTATGAATGGGAAGCAAAAGCAAAATAAGTCACTGAAACAGCATCTTAGGTTAGCATATTCCAGTTGTAAAATACAGAGCTTTATACAAATTTGCCAAGTCTAGTATGTTGAAGCAGAAAGTTTTGAAATCCATCATTGTGACTGTGATTCAAGCCCTAGATTTTGACCAGAGTATACATAGCTCCAATAGGATGAAATTGCCTATGGGGACTTCTTCCTTGAACATGTTTACACTGCACTTTCCTATTTCCTTGCCTAAATGAATGAAAAAACCTGGCAGGAGAGTCTACACAGTGCTAGCTAACTGTGAAGGAGGTAGAAATGACTGAGGAACAACAACGGGTATGCATGTTAAACCTTTTATCAGGTAAAATATGTTTTTTATTTCCATGTCAATTTTTTAAATATTACCTTTTTTTTTCTTCACAACTATGGCAGGTAGATCAAAAGATGATAATCCTGTGATAAAATCCATATTTATTTATTAATTTATGTTACACTTAGTCAAATAGTTGTAAAACAGCTTAGACGCCTCACATGCTTTTCCTTTGTATGTTCATTATTGTAAAGCCTGTGTTTTAAAGTACACTGATGGGTAGAGAAATATCTGGATTCTGAAAACAGGAAGGATATGTGTGGGCAGACCTTCATGAATGTGAAACTTTGTGCCTGTCGTGGTTTAATCCCAGCTGTCACACAACCACTTACTCCCCCACCAGTGGGATGACAGAGGGAATCAGAAGGTTGAAAAAGTGAGAAAATTGGTTGGTTGAGATGAAGACAGTTTAATAGGCAAAGAAAAGCCACACATACAAGCAAAGCCAACCAAGGAATTAATTTGCTGCATCCAACTGGCAGGCAGGTGTTCAGCCATCTCCAGGAAAGCAAGGCTCCATCATGCATAGCAGTGACTTGGAAAGACAAACAACGTCACTCCATGCATACTCTCTTCTTTATTCTTCCCCCAGCTTTTTATACTAAGCATAATACCACACAGTGTCAATAATAGTAAGGAGTGAATAATGTGCTAGTTTTGGCTGGGGTAGAGTTAATTTTCTTCATGGTAGCTGCTACAGGCTTTGTTTTAGATTTGTGCTGAAAACATTGTTAATAATGTAGAGAGGTTTTTGTTGTTGCTGACCAGTGCTTACACAGAAGCAAGGTCCTTTTTGTTTCTACTACTGCCTCCCCAGCAAGGAGTCTGGGGGCGCTAAAGGAGTTGGAAGGGAACATAACCAGGTCAGCTCACCCCAGCTGGCCAAAGGGATATCCCATACTTTATGGGGTCTTGCTCAGTATATAAAGCTGGGGGAAGATGGAAGTGGGAGACAGCTGAAATGAGGGTATTTGTCTCCAAAAAACCCTGTTATATGTGATGGAGCCCTGCTTTCCTGAAGTTGGCTGAACACTTGCCTGTCCCTGGGAAACAATGAATGAATTCCTTGTTCTGCTTTGCTTGTGTGCAGAGCTTTTGCTTTACCTATTAAACTGTCTTTATCTCAACCCACCACTTATCCCATTTTCAGTCTTCCAATTCTCTCCCCATCCCACTGGTGTGGGAATGAGTGAACAGCTACATGGTGTTAGTTGCCAGCTGAGATTAAACCATGACAATGCCCAAATAAAAAACTAGTTCAAGAAGATTTTTATGGATTTGTTCTATTTTTTCTTTATATTGTTATTTTATACTTTTTTTTTATGTATGCTGCCTACATAGCTGTCCTCTGAAAATGTGTAAAGGCACACACAACCACACAGTAACAGATGCCCTATGTATTAAATCACCACTGTCTCATTTGACAAGAGCTGAACAAGCCAAAGTAATAGAACTTGCAAGCAGAATGAAGAACATTATGTGATATACATTTTCTTGTTAGTCCAAATTTGTTTATCCACTAACTGAAATTTTTTTGACCACACTGATCATGAGATTAAAGACCAGTAATATACAGAAGAGTTGGCAATTAGGAAGAGCAGCAAAGATGAACATGAGGGCATCACCAGAGACTGGCCATCCATATTTTGGTTCTTCTGTTTGTTTTAGCTATGTCTTGAAATGTTACCTGGTGCCCCACAGTATTATTCTCACTAATAAAGAATTATACTAAAAAGATAAACCCTGTCTGAGGAAAGGTTTTCCTAGGGCTGCAGTCCAATTAAGTATATCCCAATATAATCCTAATCTTGCAATGAATCATTTACCTGAGATAGTAATGTAAAAATAGGTTCTCTATAAGGCCTATAACTGTTAAATCTTTAAAACCACTTTAATACACTTGAAACATAGAATACCTGTTTTATTTTATTCTGTACTTTGTGTAATACAAGAGAAAAACTTCGTACAGAAAAAGAAATTGTTTTTAAGTGAATATCATCAAACTAATAATTTGTCATTTCGTGCGTTTTCACAATCTTGACTTTCTGAGTTATGTTGTTTGGACAGCTTTTACTGTGACCCAAAAGGCTTTACAAATAGGACATATGCAATTTTAAAGACAAAAATAATAATTTATTGACTAACATGCACAATAGATTATGACACTTAACAGGTTAAGCATTAATATGCTCACCACTCATGGAATGACACCTGATAAGTCTCTGTTGTCCACTCACTCAACAGCAGATGAATAAAGGTTGACTGCTGTTGCTTTTAGATCTGTGCTGATCTTTTTACTTTGCCAAGTTGCTATTTTCCAATTCCCTGGGGTTTTTTTTACTTAGGATTTTATATCTTTTCATATCAGTGTTTTTCGTCCTGAATCCTTGACCTGCTAACTACCCATTCTCAATGGTCTTCTCTTTGCCTGAAATTTTACCTTTCTTACCTTGAATGGCTTATGGTTTATGTACTTTCTGATGGCTCCTTCCCACTGCTTAGCAGTTTTCTCAGAAATCTAAGCCCAGGTTGCACATCTGTTCTCCATCAAAACCCCTGGGAGGAGGATTATATACAGGTAACACCTATCCTGGTTTATTTGACTGGGTCAGGGATCATCACAAGGTCCTGGAAGACAACAAACTCTGTTATTAAATTACTACCACACTTGGTACAGTTTATTCAGGGCCAACTAGCACTCCCCAGATAGTACCTGGGCATGATTTGAAGGGTAGTATTACACAGTTACTGTGGCTTCCCAGTAGTGGGCTGTGAGAGTTTAATAATGCAAGCTCCAACACCAGAGAGCAAACACAGGTATGTATAATTTATTAAGGTAGATTTACCCTATCATACTACCAATCTGGCATCAGCAACAATGTGAAAAAGAAAAGGGACATACAGACTAAAATCAGAATTAATATATTATCACATTATTTCAGCTATAGTAAATATGTTTATATTATAATGAGACATTGAGAGATTTGGGTAGTGAAAATACTTGATTGTCTGAAATAACTACTCTCATTACAATTCAATACCAGAATCCACAAAGCTTTGAGAGAAAAAATCAGTTTGCCAAAAGAGGACAAGTTTATTTTAAACCACATATAATTTTTTTTCCTGAACAAATATGCAGGAACATGCACGCATGAGCGCATGAAACTGAATATGTTCCGGTGAAGGTTGCTAACATATTCCTCTCAAAATAACTTCGAAGAATTAACATAATGAATGTGTAAATTAAAGCAGAAACATGTTACATTTTTACCACTCTACAAGCTGAAAGCAGCTTGGCTGATTTGCTTTGAACTTTCAAAATATTCCTCTTTTGTAGTTTCAAACTAGACAAAAGAATTTGCAGGCCAGACAGTTTAGTTTAAACAATGAGGCGCTGAAAACTAGGACAACAAGTAGAATATTGGTTGAATCTTTAACTAGTCCCATTTTGTCAAGTTCTGCAGATTCATTCCATAGTCTGTAGAAATGAGGAATATTTAAGGTTCTTATGTAGGCTTGCTTAGCATTGACACAATTGCAACATTCCTCTTGATTTGCAATGTATTATACTATTTTACACACCCCTTGTCCCCTCCCTCCCCCCTCCCCCAAATAATCTGCATTGTTAAAGTTGTAAGAGTTTGAAAAAACAAAAGGAAAAAGAAAGAAAAAAAAATGGAAAAGGAAAAAAAAAAAGGGAAACCAGGTAATGCATGTCACTATGCGGTTTACAGGGAGGGGAAGAGAAGTAAGTTAAAGCCAACAGATTGCTGAACACCTGTTTTATTCCAACACAGTGGAATCTAATGGGAGGGCAATGTTAGAGTTGTGGGAGGGGAGCTTGTGATGTTAGAACCACAAACTATATTTCATAAAAATTTTGTTTGTGAGGCTAGGACTGGCACATCATCCTATTGAGACAAAAGAGCAGAATTGTTGAAGTTGCACAGCTTCATGAAGGCTGCTTGCTTATTATTGTTGTTGGTCTTATTGTTGCTATTGCTGTTGTTTTATGCATTTCCTTCTTCTTATTCCAGGCGGTTTTTCCACTGGTTTCTTTATTGTGTTTTTGTGCATAGCAATCAATGATCTTGTTTCTTTATCTAGCCCTACAGGAGAGCTATGTTCTCTCACTCCATCTGCCATCGGCCTCTCAGGTAATAAATGAGAGATGATGAGCACCCTGCTTGCCTCCCTCAGGTGCTCTGACTCACCCTCCTGGAAGCACTTTTTGCATGAGGGATCCTGGCTGTTAGTGCTTTCCTCCTTTTTTCTCCCTCCTGCACCAATGAATAGCCAAAAGCAGACCATAGGACCATAACTGCTAGCCATCTGCTTTCTCTGCAAACTAGAAAAAGCATCAAAAAGATTAGAAATTATTCACTCTGTTATGTCTTGGTTTGTTAAAAGTGTTAACTCTGTGAACAAAGAAAGGGAAGCAGAGGAGAAATAGAGAAAAAGAGATAGTTATTACTTATCACTGCGATTTTCAACCACAAAAGAATCAGAAAAAGAAAGAAAAATTAAGTAATCTGAGCCAATTCTTTATGAGTTTTGCAAACTGCTGCGCTCTGTTAGCTACTCTGATCAATGATATTATTAACATTATTTTACACACGTGTGTGCATGCATCCTTTAAAAGGTACAAAAGGTACCTACGAAAGTTACTAACAGACGAGTTTGGTTTATTGTCACGGACACTTCAGGTCCAGAAAGTTTTACATTATGAACAATAAAGAGATGCATTAGAAGGTGAACATTTTGCTCATAAAGTGTCAATGAAATACATTGTTGGCTAACTTTCATGAGGGACAATGCATGCTTGGTTAATACCTCAGCTACATCTGAACCACTCATTTAGCTGTATTAGCAGTTAAAATTGGCCAAAGAACTTTCTCTGCCATAGAGAAGAACCTTCTCTGCCTTCTCTCTCATAACCAATTTCAAGCTATTAAAAATTATCTCTCTGCATAAGAAAAAAACAAACAAACAAACAAAAACAATGGACCAAACAAGATGGAATTTCTCAAGCAAATTTAAAACTATGGTAGTATTTTGATTCAGATTTACAAATAGGGAATTTCAATGGAAATTTCAAGTATATTTTCAAAAATTGTGGGAGCTGTAGACATGTTTTCTGATTTTAAAAATTTTCTCAAGGGCAAAAAGCTGAACAAAATGACAGTTGAAAAACAGACTTAGAAGGAGGTTTAATTTGACCTTCAATACCATGCTATATACACTTTTCTTTTATACATAGAGAAACAAAACAGAATGCTCCAAGGAAGACTGGAAGGGTTTTTTGTTTTCAATAGAAACAATTTTCACTCTAAAATTGAAGACACTCCCAAAAGTATATGTAAGCAGGTATATACAATGGTTTGAACTGATTTGTCAGTGTCTTGGAGTGTTATAAAAGTATTTCAGAAGACAACTTACTTTGTTTGGTCTTCCACCAGTCTTTCCACCACATAGCTAACTTCATGCTTTCAGTTAACCCAGGAAATATCTGGAAGCTGGAGTATAAATGCATAGAGGGGGATAGAATTATTTGGATAGGAATCGTGATGTTGTGCTTGCTAGCTGACGAAAGAAGTCTTTCTTTCATGGGCAAAAAAAAAAAATATAACTTATAACTAATTTCCTCTTTACAATATTTTAGAGAAAGATAATTTCTTATATCATTTATAGTTAGCTCTACCTATGAACAATTTCAGTGTTTTAATATGTTAAAATTTCAATGATATTTTGAAAACAAATAAAGATTCAGAAAGGAAATGCAGAAACTGTTTGTAATGCCTGCTTGCTCTTGTTCAGTTTATATATAGTCAAAAGCTAATCTTGGTTCTGAGAAAATGGTGGAGAAGTTTATATGTAACAAATGTTACAAATAATCCAGAGTATGTGTTTACTGAAGGGGGCTAATAAAAAGGACTTGGAGGTATTTACAGGAAAGTAGCCAATCAAATTATTTATCAATACAGTTTTTCTAAATCTGTATTTTTTCCTATATTTTTCAAGCTATGAAAAAAAAAAAAGTCTTGTTCAGGTGTTCATAGCTTTTGAACTCTTCCACTTAAAGTTTGCAACTGAAAAAAAATTTAAAATTTATCTTTAGGTCATTATATTATTTTTTCCTTCATCAACTTTCTTTACTGGCATTACTTCCAAAACACAGAAATAGTGTTAAAAAAATTTAGAAAAAAAAGGTAAGGACTGTAAATGTTTCACTATTATAGGATAAGATGTCAAGAAAGGACGACAAAAAAAAAGCAAATTTAGTCACAAGTGTCAAAAAGGAAGAAATCCCACAAAAACAGATAATGAAACGTGTTAGAAAGTAAAATATATTGTGGCTTCAAAAAATGGAAATTGTGGTATGGGTGGTCTAAATGTCTTGGTCAAAACATTTTCAATGAAAAAATAAAGCTGCTGAGTAAAATTCTTTAAATATAATGTCAAATTATTATGGTTATTCTCAAGAAAACCAACTTTAACATTTGCTTCAGTTTTAGCTAAACAAACACAATTTTTTGTCAACATTTCCCGTCCTCCAATCTTTTGCCATGTAGAACAAACTGTGTGTTTGGGCTCAAAAGTAAATTTCGTCTTTATTTCAGCAAAGAATCTGTAATATTTCTATTTTTCCAACCCAAAATTGTTATTTGCATTGTATATTGTTCATTTAGTGCAAATAAACATTATTCCACCATTACCAGATGCTAGGAAAAGCTTACAATGGTAAGATCACAAATGGGTGTCTGGAAAATTTGCAATGATTCTTCAATTTTCAGCAGATCTCAGGCCAAAGAAAGCTTGTACTTATGATATGGTGGTATTTTTGAAAAGAAACTGCCTAGGCATTTGAGAGGCAGGACTAAGAGAGAGTGATTAGCAGCTACTTATGGAAGATCAGAGCAGGATATTGATGGATGAGCATTTACCTGCAAAATTCTTTTTGATATTCCATTGGAAAAAATGGTGCTGATCTGCACCTTTGGCCTCTGGAGGAGGAACAGCCCAGTAACACCTTATCAGTCAGAATGGGAGTCCCTTCTAGAGGTAATTGCAATGTCATGAGGCAAAACCCCATAGAATACTATGTCTCTAATCAGCAGGAAAAAAAAGTTTAATTACTTTTTCCAATTTCTGATTTCATTTATTATAAAAAGGTTAAAACAAATATGTTCAAAAATGCCTCTGGAAAAAAAAACAACAACACTGGTTTTGCATATGGGTCATCACAGCACTGTGTTAGAGTGCTTGAAATAAGAAGGATTTTCTCTCTCACTCTTTTGAGGAAATACTGAAATTTAAGATGTCTGGTTTTGTTAAAAAATTACAAGAGAAACACATAAAACATACTGCAATGTAATGACAAATTAAGCTGAACATGCTTCCTTGTTTTAATATAAAGGTCTGCAGTTAGTATTGTTGCTACATTACTAAACTGATTTTGTAATATTCCACACTTGAGAAGTTTAATTCCTCTTTATTCTGTTCTGCATTTACCAAACTGCAAGTAATGGTTTTGGAGCACTATAAATAATTTCTCAAAAATTTTAGGCTTTTCAGTTTTGGATGATTTGTACTACCCAATGAATTTACCCATGTCCAAATATATCTACATATGTCCAATACATATATCCATAAATTACAAACATAAACACATATACAAATCTCCACACACCTTTCAACATAGTGTAATAGTAATAGACAGAGAAGACAATAAACTGGAAAGGGAAATAAATTAAATAATTATTTTAATGATATAAAATATGATCTGTGCAGTAGCCAATACCCTTGGCATTAAAAATACAAACTTGAGAAAAATGCAGCTTGTGGAGAATGTTGAAATGTGAGAGTTTACTATTAATTTATCAAGTATTTAATTTAGTCATAGATTTGTCAAATAATAAAGTCTAAGGTCATAAGAGATCATCCAGTTTGTCCAGCAAAT
Organism: Pachyramphus minor; assembly: GCA_013397135.1. Taxonomy (NCBI): domain Eukaryota; kingdom Metazoa; phylum Chordata; class Aves; order Passeriformes; family Tyrannidae; genus Pachyramphus; species Pachyramphus minor. Next base: position 71,313 of record VYXB01002798.1, read on the forward strand.
CACAAGTCATTTCATTTTGCTTCACCAATTCTACGTCAAACCCACTAGTTTTTCTGAAATATATTTTCTAGAAGAGTAGCTTGCTTGTGTCTGAAGTAGTAAAGTATTTTAAATATCTTACTATGTTTCATTTTTTCATCTGTCCAGTTTAAGCCTTCAGCCATCTTGTTTCCTTCATTATAGTAGAATATGGATTATTCTTTTATTCTTCATTTCACTGCTTATGAAATATTACATCAATACCCAGTGTCTGGATTCAAAATGTACATCCCTATGAATAAAACAGTATCAGGGCATGAGTCTGACCACAGGTGTGTGCTTATCCATTCTGTTGCTATTAGCATAGCTTCTAGAAGGCTTTCAACTGAACACAACTAATATTGTCTGATACGATGCCTGAGTATAGTCCAAGGATTAAAGACCATTGGGCAGAGGGTCAGTTCTAGGTCTCTGTCTGTATGCAGCTATCATGTTCCTGAAGGGAGAGTGGAACTGTATGATTCATACTTTGCCAAGTTATATGGACTATCAATAACCTCCTGGAAATGCACTTCTGTGGATGTGATGTCAGGTTGTAGAAATAATGAAGAAAGATTGGAATTGGCTTTAAAACAGATAGGAAAAGGGATTTGAAATGTTTTTTTCAAAATTAAAGAGTCACATTTTTCATTTGAGTTGCACTCAGCATATATGAGATATTTTGTGGTTAATATGGATATCTGCAAATTATTGCACTTACATCTTGCTGATAGCTCAACACAACACCACTGTTTAGAACACAAGACAACAAATTAGTAGTAAAGTATTCAGGAGAGAGAATGCTTTTGACTGAAGTCATGTTTAATGTGGCTATTAGTATACACAAAAGGGGCTCCAGATGTAGCATACAGAAGGATTATACACAAATTGAAGTTAGAAAGTGTTAAAAAAAAAGGACATAAAAGAAAAGGCATGACTGCATGAAAATAACTTCTGTCAAAGAATAAAAGGGTGAATTTTCAGCCACATAAATGCTGGCTCCAAACACAGGGCTAAATCTAAAAAGATTTGTACATCCACTCAATCTTGTTCTAAGCATCAAGATTGACTGTAGAAAATGAAAAAGTGCAGTAATAGAATTTCATGAAAATTCAGGAGCTTTCATCTCTCAGTAAGTCTTCACTAACCACATGATGCTACACAAAAACACATGTCAAAGCTGAAACAGTGAAAACAGACATAAAATGAAAGTTACTGAGTTTCAAAGACTCAAGGTTATGGCACAGCTCAGTGGGAGTTTGTTTCCTGGACATGGTTGATAACAAAAGCCAGTTCCATTCTGCTTCAGCTATCTACCATTTTTTAGCTGGAAGAAGTCCCTGAATATTTGCCCCAAAAAAATTTCCATTGCAGAAGGAAAGTCCTCAATTTTTAAGTTATTCAACATAAGTCTCTGATAGGGGATAGGAAGAGGAAAAGACTCTGTTCTGCTCTCATAGAAACAATCTCTTTTATTTCTTTCTGAAGCTATGCACGATATTGGGATAAATATGTATGTGAACACTGTAGAGAAAATTCTCAGCAACTAAATCCTGTAAACCCATCCACCTATCTGTGTGTTTTGACAAAAAGAAGTTGTTAGAAACAAGGAAGCTGGTCTGAATCATAAAATCATAGGTAAGTATGGGTTGGAAGAGAACTTAGAAGATCATCTAATTTTAAATCTTCTGTCATGGACAGAGATCACTTCCACTTAGATCACTGTGATCAAAGCCCTGTCCAAACTGACCTCTGGAACACTTCCAGGGATGGGGCATCCACAGCTTCTCTGGGCAACCTGTTCCAGTGTTTCATCATCCACATAATAAAAAAATTTCTTCCTTATATTTAATTTAAATCTACTTTTTTTTCAGTTTAAAACCATTGCCCCTTGTCCTATCATTTAGCAAAATCCCTATCTTTCCAATAAGCCCCATTCAAGTATTGATATACCACAATAAGGTCCCCAATGAATGCTTCAAAAGTGGGGTACAACCCTGAGTGCTTAACCTTGATTATTGCCGTGCAAAGTAGCTTGTTTCAACATTTTTGACTGAACAACATGATTCACCATGTTGATATGGCTTTTTCCTTAACAATAGCAATTTTTTTTGTTTAATATCTTGAGCTCCTGTTAAACAGCTCTGTAAGTCAAAATTTCTCCAGTATTCCATTAAAAGTGCTGGAACCATAACCACATTTTTTTTTTAAAAATGGTATTCACTAGCATTTTTATGAATATATATGAAAATATCTAAAATATATGAAAATATCTAAAAAATTCTTGAAGATTAAATGAGAGAGGAAAAATATGGCCACTGAACCAAAACAGGTGTCTTTGGTACTGAGTATAATATTTTCACACACATCTTTATAAATCTAAAATATAAACTTAATGGAAAATTTCAGACTGCACAAAAGGACAAATTTTTATGCTTTAATATCAAGTCAAATATTTTGCAAAGCTTGATGAGAATCTCACCTGTTTAATGTTAAACCAAGGATGGGAGATAGAATAAATTTAAAAGGTAAAGGCTTGCTGGGCCAAATGACCTTTTCTTGTTCAAAAATTTTAAATCTTCTTATAAAATAGATTTTTTGTTTATATAATTTCAGTAAAAACCACACTGGAAGACTTCCTGAAATTACAGCATAGGTGACATTTCCATGACAACAGCTGACAGGTTTGATAGTTAAATAAAATCTGATGTAACCAGCAAGAAAACGTAGAACCCTACTACAAAAATTATTTTTCTTCAGCTGGAGTCTACAAGACTGAAAAATATCCAGATGTAACTTTCCTATGAAGCATGTTAACATGAAGGACAGTAAAAGAAATATATACATGAAATCTTTGAACAAAAAATGAAACAGAAAATACAATTTAATTCACTTTAAAAACATTTATAAACATAAATGTATGTTTATGTGTATTCATACATTTATATATGTGGAAAAAACCAATCTTTCAGAAATATCTTTGATAATGTTCCTCATCATTAGCCATTGGAATGCGATGGATTTCCATTAAGATCTAAACATTACTCTGTCAATTTTCCACAGAACTCTCAAAATCTACCAACTCCTACTGTTTATAATCCATTCAGATTGTAAGTAACTAAATAATTTGAAATAAATATGTATATGTATAAAATACAAAATTAAATTTAAAAAAACCCCACACACAACTAAACACAACCCCTACATACCCTACATATATGTGTTTTTTTAAAATGCATTCTTTTTTCAAAAGATTGGTTCACTTTACGTGTTGTTTTTTAACAAAGAAATCTTGAAAAGAAAATTAAAGTCACAGATGCTATTAAAAATTTTGTGCCATCAGTTTTTTAAGAGTTGTTCTTATAAACATTTAGAAAGAAAAAATATCACACTTTTTTTGTATTTTTTCTGTATTTTTTTCTTTTGCAGATTTCTTAGTTAAAAGTTAGGTCAATAGTCAATCTGATAGAAATTTTAGAGCATGTTTTGAAATACTAAATATTTTTTGGAATAATTTCTTCTATGAAATTTTTAAAAAGTGTTTACAAAACATTTTTATTCTTCTTAAGAAAAACAGCATTCAGTCTTGAGGCTTGATATAGTTAAGATATATAAAAGCAATGTGCCTTTGAAGTTTATTACAGTGATCATGAATACCAGAATATGAGTAATGACACTCAGCTGGAAGTTTCTATTTCCAGCTCTGTGAATTGTAATGATTTGAAAGTTATTACTGGGTCATATTTTGGACAAACTCTTTCAGAACCCTATTTAAAAGTATCTTCATAAATGCTTTAAATTATCAAGAGACCTAGGAAATGGAATTTTTGATATTGTGAAAAAGTAGGTTTCATGCACTGAGTTTGACAACAATGTTATGTTTTAAATTATATATCTGCACAAGTCTGATATGTCAGTATAGCCATAAATGACCTCTCTATAAAAGTGGAAACTGAATTTAATTTGTAAATATATTTCATTTATTATCCTCTAATTTCAGACCTCAGCGTCATTCATGGGAATACATTGCTATTTCATTGCCCCCTGCAAAGCTGAATGAATATTGTGACTTAGTTGATGTTATTATTCCCATGAATATAATGCAATTTACCTATGAATATAATGCCCTTCAAAAGAAAAACTGCATCCTGAAAAGTACCAAAAATTTCAGCATCCTGAGTTTTATATATTAACATTTTGTCCTCTGAGAATTTTTTTATAGTAGCTAGTTAACAGGTGGATGTCTTCTAAAAACTATATAGTTTCCAAATGCAAGTTGCTAGTAATAGCGGATAGAAAAGGAGAGTGGAGTATGGTTGCATTTCACAACCTAGAGACAAGTAAGCAAAATACGCTTGATTTTTTATGAGAGAATAACCTTGCTTTATGTCTCTGTTTGTTCCCTTTCACCTAGTATTTGGGGCTTTTTTCTTATGTGAGATCATAGATACCATTTCACGTACAGGATTGTTATTCTTCCTTGTAGTCAATGCTCATCGTTTCCACATTTTTATATATTTTTGTACTCACCCATCTTATTCTCCTTTCCGCCTCCTCCATGCGAGATCTCAGTACTAAAAATTGTACAAGAAGGAATAGACTATGAGGTAAAGTTCAAAAGATTTCATGGTCATAAGTTTCAAATGATGAATAGCAATATTTTTCCTCGTTAGTAAAAGGAAAGACTTGAAGAGATATGTTCATCAGTTTTATCTGGATTAGGAAATACTGGTCTGTGAGAAAGTCTACAAGAATAGCACAGAGATTTCATAAGCACCAATTAAACATGACCAACTTGTTATTTCAATCTACTAACCTTTAATATAGGGTAGTTTACTGTATGTAATCATCACTATAGAACAACATGTCATTTTACCTTCATATTATTTTGCTTTTTGGTATATGCCTGCCAGGGTCCCAAGGACACTGTCAGTCCTATAAGGGCCAGCCTCCAGCCTTTTTCAATAGATAGGCATGAGATATGTTACTGGTAGCTTCTCTGAGCCTTGACTCCTTTTATTCTTGTCTGGCCACCCTGACTCCTGACTTATCCCTCCTGGAGCAGTCCCACTCTTGGTGCTTCCTGGCAAGGCCTATCTCAACATCACCATTTTGTTACAGTATCTAGATGGTGATTAAAAGTATTCTACATTTTTATGGCCTTTTGCAAATAAACCGTTGACCAGAAAAAATAGCTGAAACTCCCTAAAGAATTCTATTCTGACTTATTTGTTAATTTTTATCTTATTTATTATTTATATTGTCTATGTCCCATCAACATACATAGTTGCAACAAAAAATTGTGCAAAACATGGTTGACTTTCATTTGTTATAAGCCTTAAGTTGGTATTCTACCTCTTTTAAAATAGTTCTTTCATATACTTTGGTAAAAATTGAAGCCTTTTGGATAAACTTTGGTCTAGTTTCTAAGTTTTTTCTAGGTTGTGGTAGGGTTTTTTATTAACTTTTAATTTAATTCAGTTATTTATTATGTTTTTGTATCATTAGACTGTGCAGATTATATACAAAAACATTGCTTTGCTGACTCCAGTGCAGGGCACCTAGGGTTACAGATTTCTTGATTCTATTACTTTAGGACTTTTGAGTATTTATGACATAGTATCTATTAATTTGAAAACAAAGGGATTTCAAACATCAGCAAAGGCATTTTCTGGAGTGTATGAGTCTATATACTGTATGAAATTTGTAGTTGTTCACTGATTCTGTAATAAAAATCCCACTGGAGATATTATCTGAAAATTCCAACACTATTCTCTGAAAAACTGTTGCCTGAAAATACATCCTTTGTGAGAGATCAGCATGAGAAAATCTCAGTGTGTCTTGCTTGCAAAGTTCTCCTTATGCATCCTTTAGTAAGAAATATCAGCCTTTTAGTCATGAATCGCTGACAGTTATGAGAAATCAACTGTGAAACTTTTAAGCTATTGGATTTTCAAGTAGCAGAGCATTTTCTTCATAGCTTTGGTACCACGTCATTTTTTTTGTCCATGTCATATTGATGGTCTCATGGCATTTGGGTGAAGTCTCGTGGGATATGGCATATGGCAGTTAACATGAAACAAATGTTCAAAACTCAGTGGAAGATATTTTAACTATTAAAAGGGCATATAAATTCTCCTGCCTTGTGGATGAGGATGTGGATGTGGTCTATCTG
>VYXB01002799.1:0-12986 GCA_013397135.1 Pachyramphus minor
GGCTTTTGCCTGTGCCTAAAATCGACACTTCCCTGATTGAAACAATACTTAATGCAGTCAATGATCAGAAGCAAAACTAATATAATATAAAATAGCACGTGAATATTCTTTTACTCTGCAAAGTAAAAAAATCAATTCTTTTCTTCGAGTAAAACTACCGGTCTTGTTTATGCATTTTTGTGTCAATTGTGTTTGAAATGAACTTCTGCACATAGAGAAGACACATAACACCGTGCTTCAAAATTCCAAATTTCAAAATTGATCCTGAAATCAATACATGTCTCAGTTTCCCAAACTCCAACACAAAGTCCTTCTTTATATCCACATTCTTCATACTGGTCTGCACATTAGTGGAGGCCCTGGACAGTCATTACAACTCACTTCCTAATTGTTTTGAAGTTTTTTTGGAGGAAGTATTACATGGATGGTAGCACACATACATGCTTTAAGGATGATTAATTCATGAGAACATTAAATACTGCATCAGTATGAATACAGAGAACAGACACCGAGTAACAGTAACAAAGATATATTTTTGAATATAAAGTTGCAGGCAAGAAGACAGAGCCTAAATTTTTGTTCTTTCCATTAAAATATCATAATGTCTCAGCATGGATCTACCACATATTTTTTCAGTATTTCAATAATTAACAAGCTTGGCCTTTGAAGTAAAATAAGGCTTCTGAAACATGCAAACCTCCTATTACTCATCCAGATTTTAGTTTTATCTACTGCTTCTCTAAAGGAAAAACAACTGAAAAGTACAATATACTGAATCATAGGTGTCAGCCAACCTGACAGAACTTCTTTGCTTGGTTTCCTCCATACCAACCATTCTGTTAATGACATACCTTTCACATGTCTATTAGCACAACCAGAGCTATAAAAGTTGTTTCTGTTGAAATCATAAGGAAGAATCAGAGCACAGAAAGCCAAAGTCCTTTATTTTCAGTCTGACTTCAACTTTATCACAGAGCTTATACATTTAGTTATGGTTGAGGGCACAGATGATAGAAAATACCTAGGGAACTATTCAGTGGTTTTCATAACATAAACGTTGTGATTACTGTTGTTTTGAGGGAATAAAAAGACAAGTGTTCATTTTCTGCTTTAGAAGCTATTTAAAGGGTCCAAACCAAAGTAATGGAAGGATACAGTAAATCTAATTAAAGTAACTGAATATTGCAAAAGCTGGTGTCTGCCATACAGTGCAGCTTCTCTAACAGGTCCTGAACAATATCAGAATGAAATTAGCAGTACTATAAAAAAAAGAAAGCACTTTAAAAATAAAAATGATGGTCAAAACCACATATGCTTTTTACAGGTAAACAATGTAACAAATTGAACATCTAGTAAATTATCTGGGACTCCTCATACCACTATTTTTAATGGGTAGCAATGATATTATGAGTTAACTTTCAACTTATTTTTTTAATCCTTTTCTCCAATAACTAGTTAAATATAGATGAATATTGGTTATCAGTGTTATTAATGGAATTAACTGACAAGTTGCAAGTAAACATGTTCATATTAAATATTTAGTATAAATAAGGAGTTATTCACTATATAAATGCATGTAGAGATCTAGACATCATTATACATATTATATAAATAAAATTATATTGAATAACAATAATTTGTAGTAGAGACATTCTATTAATAGAAAACTATCTACACACTAGGGTCAGAAAGATACAGTCTTTCTTTCTCTACTTCCACTGTGCAGGTACATCAAATGTCCATTTTCCCTATAAAGGAGAAATAAAGTGTTCAACAGTTAAACACACCTGTATGTTACTTGGGAGACATAAAAGAAAAAGACCAGGTACAGTCTCTCCAGAAGGAGCCCATGACAGATTTCTTCAAGAGTAAGTGCTCTGGAAAGACCTGACATTCTAAAGAAATCTTGTAGCATGCTTGCACAATATTATACACATAAATATTCTAATCAAAGCTGCCTTTTATGAATTCCCTCCAAAAACTGTTACATCAATTTCTAGCACAGCAAGACAATGACTAAAAATGTCTCTTCTCAACTTTACTAGAGCTTACCTAGATTCTTCCAATGGATGTTGAACAGTAAGTAGCCGAGGGTGTCGAAGCCTGGTTAGCTGTTGAACACCTCGTTTTAAAGAATCAATAATCTGATCTTTTTCAAATTTTTGATACTTGTCTATTAGCTTCTTATCAAAGACAAAAACAGCCACTTCCTAGAAATAAGCAACAATAGTTAATCAGTATATAACATAGTCAAAACCCAAGCCTATACACAATTACACACAAAAACATTTTTTGATTCAACAGTACAATGCCAAAAACACAATAAACAAACAAACAAACTTATTGTCCTTACTTTGTCCCAGTCACAGGTCAGGTAACTGTATATAACCTCTAAGGTATGCATTTTAAGAGTTAAGGTATTATCTTGCAAATAGTAACATGTAAACTATACCCATTATCCACATAGTGGCAAAGCAGCAGATCCACTGGACAGAATTCAGTGGATTTTAAGTAGATGAAAGCATTTACATCAACTATGAACAGTTAAAACATTCTGAGTATATATGCAGTCATTTGGCATTAAATATATCAAGCAGTGCTTTATTAAACCAGATCCTGTCTCGGTGTTCTGCCTCAAACCAATACAATCTATATTAAACTAAACTGTCATGAAAAATAATTTATAGTCACAGTAATCTATTAATCTGATCAGACTGTTCACAGGATAGAACATTAAGAATTTTTGAATGCTTAAAGATGTGTGAAAAGAAGTCATAGAAATGTTAAAACCAGAGAAAACCTCTCCAATCTCTGCAAATGGAGTGGGGAAAAAAAGTGTATATGAAACTTTGAAATTACAGAGGTTAATGTGAAATAAAAAATTACATTACATCAGCATCTTGGAAGTCATTAAAGAGAAGTATCTCAATCAACAAAAAAGGGAATTAAAATCTTTATCATGGAAGAGAGACTTTTATATGCTGCTACAACAGCATTATGAATAATAATAAAGGTTAGAAACAACAACAAAAAAAAAAGCAAATACAGTTTTCAGTCCCAAGAGGAACTCTATACTCTTCTACTGCACATTTTACAACCATTACTCTAACTAAAATCTCACAGGAGAAGTTACATTATTAATTAAAAAACCTTAAAAACTTCTAGAAATAGTCTATATAAAATAAGAAATTCAGCCCAATACACAAAAAATTGGTTTTTAGCTGGTTTCATTAAGCCATTAGCAGGTGAACACCTATAACTAACTGAACAAAGTACACTTTTCCTGCTTCTAGTCATACTGGCTCCCTGCTTCAGCTCTAAGTGTCATGGATGAAACATTAACATTGACACAAGGCAGAGAGGAACCAATGATGGGGATGGAAGACATACACTGAGCAGTACACGAACAATAACAAAATTTCAAACCAAGACAGCACTTCTGAAAGCACTTCCGTTTGATGATAAGTCAAAAGAATCAGAAAGTGAGTATTTAAGTTGGACAGCATAAGACATCAGCTATGGTTTGAATATTTTACGATGGCTCGAAGTTCTATTGGTGTTTGCTGCAATCCTGCATGGTTTGTTTGAACTCATCATTCCCTGCAACTGGGAGCACAGAAGAGAACACAATTTGCATTCCAGATCCCCTGACCAGTTGACTCAAGGCCCTTTGGTTCCTCCTGACTATCTGTAGCCTTCTTGTTGGGACTTCACTGGTACGCACCTGGAATCCAGTAGTGGGGAGTAACCAGACTGAGAAGTTTCTTCATGATGTCCCTTACCCAGGCCCCAAGGAGGTAATACACCTCCCTACGGGTTGGGTCTGGTTGGCATATTGAGCCCTCAGTTCTTCTCAAAAGGGAGTCTCCAATGACTACTATACTTCTTTTTTCCTTAATGGAGGAAGTTGTGATGGGGGCGGTAGGTTGCTTTGCCCTAGGCAACTCCTCTATGCCAGAAGAACCTTCATCTACATTCTCATTTCTCTGGTCCTCAGGTTCCAGGTCATCATACCTATTGCATAAGGGCATCTAGGAAGTTGATGTAGGTTGGGAGGGAATTCACCTGCCACACCAAGCAGAAACCCATTTCCACTTCCCTCAGTCTCTAAGGTCCTCTCTTTCTGCTGGGTAGTGAGAAGGTAGGGGATTCATTATTTCTTGTGAAGTGGAGGGCAGGTCCATTTGTCTAAGGTATGGCAGGGTGTGGCTCCATTAGCAAATCTCTTCCTCAGAGTCCCTAATACTTCTTAGTCTTTCTACTTGATCTCAGCTCTGCCACTAAGCTGAGTAGACTATTGATTTGATCACACCTCACACAGCTGTTCTATTTGCTGCCCTCCGAGAGCAGAACATTTTTTCTTGCTTTTCTTCATATTTTCTGTCCCCAGCCTGCTCGGAATAGAGAACTGAGTTAGTGGCAGTGTGGGTGCTTGGTTGCTGGCTAGAGTCAACCTGCCACATCCTCCCAGACTATCTGCAATCCTGAAATCTTAATGAAACATGCACCAGTTTGAAACACATGTTGACAGTTTAAAATACATGTCCTTATTTACCCACAAAACACCTTTCAAACCAAAGAGAATGCAAGAATGCTGCTCCTATCTTAGCCAATGCAACTATTAGAAAAAGAGAAAGAAAGGGGAAAGAGAGAGAGAAATAATTTTTTCCAACCAGAAAAAGGCAACCAGGCAACCAAGGCATGTGCCCCTTTCTCTCCTAACCCCAAGAGGAAGGCAAGCATTCAAAAAGACAATGAGTTTGTGTGTCAAACAAGATACAAACAAAACTAGAAATTATTTCTGAAATAAAGACTCCAAAAGCTGTGGAAATGTAATGATATTGGAACAATACCTCTTCCTATTGATCCCATTGGATATTGAGGAAGCATGCAGATAAAACCCATAAAATATTCAAGCACTATAGTGACAAATACTACAGAAACTCAAATCCTGAAATTTTCAATAGCATGGAGTAATAATGACAGCAACTAAGCCACAGAACAAGGAAGTAAAAAAAAAACCCTCCACAAAATATTTAATAAAAACAGTTCACCATTTTATCCTATGAACTGAATTGATGTAGCGCTCTCATGGAAAAAACTCATATGTGATCATGTTAAAAACTAAATTTTAAACATAAAAGCAAAGGAAAGTTAAAGGTAGCAGTCCAAGTGCTTGATTTTAGAAACTTGATGTTTGTTTTCCCTTTCATTTTTGTCCTCTATTTTGCTCATATGCACTCACACATTTTTTAAATGAAAAATTAAATGCAACTCAACATGCAAACACATGATATTTTACCAAAGCCTCCCACTGAGATAAGCAAAACAACCTCTGAACTAAAATACTGGAAAGCATTCCAGTATTACTCTGGTCTTTTGCCAGAAAAAGATTTTTCTCCCTCTTTTGAGGGCTTTATTTTCTATAAGCTTGTCAATGTTTTTTTATAACCCTACTTTTGCCCTAGTTTCTTTCAGTCATAAGATATGCAATACAACTATTTCAGTTTTAAAATTTATCAGCCTTTAAAGTTGAATAACAGGAAGCTTTAAGTTCAAAGTTACTATATGCACAGGCAAAACAACAGAAAGTTGACTTACCCACCTACCATAATACATTAGTATTACCACAATAAAAGTTAAACACAACCACAGTAGTTTTGAAGTGCAAATCATTATCTACTGAATTCTGCTAGCTTTACAACTGAGCTGCCAACAAGAACTTGGTGCCCTTACCCCATCTATTTATGATTGCACTTTCTAAGCAGAAGAAAGGACAAGAGTACCATATTATGCCAGAAAAAATATAAGTGCATAAAGACTAAGTTAACTAATCCAAGATGAGTTGAAATACATACTGTAAAATTATACACCTATATATAACCAGAGAGTCATAAATCTTTCAAACAAACAGTAGCAAACCAGCTACAAAACAGCACCAGATAAACATATGCACACAGGTAAGTAATTTCCTCACATTCCGTTAGGTTCAGTCACCTACAAACTAAGCAAGAAAAGACAAGGTACATAACATTCAGAAATCCTGGAGAAACAGCTAGGCAGGAACCAGGCAGAACTCAGAAAAAAAAATAATACAATCATAGATACCCACTGTCACAAAAGATGGAATATTTGTAACTGTCTACTGACTTAAAAGAGGAACCAAATCCATTCTGAAAACAAAGATTTCTGATGGGATCTGCTGTACTGCTAAAACCTCCAAATTCAACTGTTTTATTTGGCTACAATGTCTTAAACTATTACTTGTGTTGTTGTAACGTGACAACATGGGCAATTAAGCCCTTATATCCTGCTTCTCTGATTACAATACATATTTACTGCAGAAAAAGCTAAATGTTTGTAACTTCAAATTAAATCTACACACTTGCAATGCAGCAAATATGTGCATCACTTCACATAATTGACTGCTACCACTTGGAAAATGACAGCCAGCCACTTCTACACTGCACAGCAAACATTCAAAAGGTACACGTGAAAGAAATAAAAAACTAATGTCAAAGAACAGATACACTGCCCTACAACACACCACAAACTGTTTGTATTGCTGCACTGTTTTGTTGTGCAATGGTGAACAGAATGTTGTCATGATGTTACCTAACTGGTAATATTAATAATGAATGGTAACTTCATGTCAAATCAGCAACCATCTAAAACCCCCGCAGTACAACTGTTGCTGTATTTTTAATGACTAATGATGGCACACAAATGTACAGATGTTAGTCAGGGTTTACAGAGATACTGTAGGATCACATGTGGTAACAACTGAACTAAAACTCCATAAAATAATTGGTCAGAACACCCATTCAAAGCTTGAAAAACATGATAGACAGGTACCCAGTTACATATATTCCGTATACCCACAAGGGAAGAAACTTGCTATAACTCTCCAGAACTTAAAGCTACACTTGCTACAGGTCAAATGCTTACTGGACACACAGATTGTATAAGACCTATCAAAACTTCCATACTTCCAATGTTATCACTTCTTTGTATAGTTGAGTAACATCAAAAAAAAAAAAAAAAAGCCCTAAACGACTGGTATGTTGAGTAAACTCTGTAAATACTAGATGCATAGAGCTCTGGCAACAGCTAAAGAGATGCTTCAAGATATGGCAAAAGTACCTTAAACATTATTCAAACACTGTCACAATCAGATCACACATTCTTCATAGATTATTTATTCTGCATATTATATCTCTTCTCTATTTGCTACAGTTTATTTTCCAATCATCTAATGGATTGTATATACATTTTTCAAAAGTTATTCCTTTGTGCCCATTTCTTTTTGGTACATCTGCAGCAAGTTGATTCATTGTCTAAGTGACTTCACATCACTTCAGCATCAAGTTTAACTGGAGGTCACAATTTATTAGCACTTCTATTTACATGTTGAAAATTCTATTTGCTCTCCAAGTTTGAAAAAAGACTTTTCACATTTCTCAAGTACAACAAAATAATCTTCTATAGTAACAATTCTTAAACTCTGTTTTCAGTAAACCTTCTTCCAAAGTCGCAATCCCCTACTCATTTATACATGTGACTTCAAGTGAGTCACAAGTTTGTGTATTAGTGCTCTAAACCCTAATAGTTTAAGGAAACTAAAAGGGAACAATAATGATCTGAAATCAGCACAGAAAAGGCACACCTAACTTCCTCCACAACCTCCTCCTCTATCCCATGCCTTCCCATTACAGTATCTCATGACTTAACATTTCTAACATTTCAATTTCTGTATGGCACATAAGCAAAAAACTAGTGCCTTTTTCTGACAACAAATGATGACATACTTCACAATTATTTCAAACTGAAAAAGCCAGTATTGCTGCCAAAAAAATGTTGCAAGGTACAACCAACTGGGGAACCCATCCATGTCACAAAAAAACCCTCTTCCTTCTTGTCAGATGACTTTTAACTGAGATGAATTCTGGACCTTGGTCTCAAATTGTATGCTATGAATGCAGAACCACTTCTTTCTCCAGCAGTGAAGGCTTAAAGCAAATATCACCTACATAGCTGAGAACACTGTATTTAAATAGTGTTGAGGTTTTTGTTCCATTTTGCTACTCTTAACATTAGTCTGTCCAGTTGGATTTTGTTTTTAACTGCCACTTACCAACTGCTATCTATCAATCTGTTATCTGGTGCTTATAACTGTATGTCTTTACTTGATAACTCACCTGTTTTGTTGATTTTTTAGTTCCATTAAATATCTTCCACGCAAGACCATTACCTCCACTGGCAATATGACGGCCCACATCAAATTCCCTGGTAACAGGGTTTCCCATGACCGCACTGGTGACATCAGCCGTTACCTTTGTAACGGTACTCTTCAATTTATTCAGCATGGACTCCATGGTTTCAACTGTGCACCAATGTATTATCCTACAAAGACAAGAAAAACAAAGATTTCACAATCCTCTCAGTTTCTGTTAACAAAAGGCACATGTTGAACACTACAACTTCTAAGGATCCCACAGAATACAGGAGCAAGCCACAAAAAGAATAGTGAAAAATAACTTCCAGGGCTTTGCAGTTATATACATTCACACTGCATACACATATCTGCACCTGCGTGCCTATGGGATTATGTCATTGCTTCTACTCCTCCTCAGAAACTTCTGAATCTCTTGATTGTTCTTCATTAGATCTAACAATGAAACCCAGCCATTTCTTGAAAATGGTAATTGAATAAAGCAGAGAATCTACAAACCATCCCCCTGACAGGAAAAGTCCACACCTTGTCTATCAGTATCAATCAACAAAGAGAAACAAATTTGAAGGAAAGTAGACTCCTTTATCTCCAGTGCTCATGGAACTACACATTTTCTGGAGGGAAGGATTACTTATGATCCCAGGACAGCAAAATAATAGATGTGCATTATACAGACGACAGGTAAAAAAAAAAAAAAAAGAAAAACAGTGTTCTTTCCTACACTGTGCTTTTCAAAATACAGGCTCAAAATTCAGTATTTTATCCATTAGGTTGCTGGCATTACTATTTGTATGATCTAACTATTAATGAACTTAAGTATTAATGCAGGGGAAGGAAACTGTCACCTTTCAAATTTAAGAGCTAAAAGACTCTGGCAGCTTCCAACTCAGTTCATCTTCCCCTGCATTGTATACTTCCAGAGTTTCCTAAATAGTCACAAAAATAAAGTCTGACTTGCCTATTCTGCGAGATAGAAGTTCTGAAGCCTATGTCGCATTTATGCAATTGTCTCTCTGATAATATATATACAAGAAGAAACAAAGGCAGCAAACAAACCACAAAAAGATAAGATAGACACTCATCTTCCTTATTAGTGTGAGCAAAGACGAAGAGAGAATGCAAGAAGAAATTATTTCCAGGAGTCAGTATCATGCAGCATATTCAAAAGAAACGTTCAATGATATTTATTCAGTCTCGCTTTCAAATAAGGTGTAAAGAATACTATTTCTTAAACCTAAAGGTAAAATAAACCTAAAATAGCACACCAGCAAATATACTGAAATCTGCAAAAATACTTTTTTCAATTATGGCCTTATTTAACATATACTCAACTCACTGGCATACAATGCTTTTTTGAAAAACAGAGAATGTGATTCTTATCCAAATGGAAGCAACAGGATTCTGTTGTGATAAAGATTATATTTACCAAGTCTTGGTAACAGTAACAAATGAAGCAAAAGGCACTAACAAATAATCCAGTGAGCACAGCCCAATCAGACCAATCAGATCCTTCTGATCAGATAAATGGTGCTTGCTTGTATGAATTAAAACTTTTCCCATGGTAGTACACACATTTAAAAGGCAATATTTGTGTCTACATAGGTTATCTGGTGTCTATCAATATATGCATTTACACCACAGCTTTTTCCCACTCAAGACACAGATGGAGTTTGTTTCCTCTGCACAGCTCCTTAGTCTCAAAAAACCTGCAGGCAACTTACTTTTGACACCTGTACACCTCAGTCAAACTTGATTGAAATCAACCAACTTGATTGAAATCAATAACATTATTTGGACAACAACCCGAGTAGTTTTAAATTGCTAAGATAGGCTTTTTTTTACAAAAAAACACAACAAACATACTAAACAAAACTTAAAAAGTTACATTTGTTATGGAATAATTCACTCCAGTGCAGTTGTGTGCAACAGCATAAGCCAAGCCCTAAGCAAACTTCAGCACAGTGTTGGAAGCAGCACAGTTATGCTGCTCTGCCTTAACCATGGCTGCAGTTATATTCCACCTTCAGTATTCCTCTATAGGGAAACGTAGAAATGCAATAATGCTATGGTTCTATAGATACTTCTCCAATTTCCCTGTCAGCTGAAGTGACACAACTTTGTTTGAAGAAATCAGACTAGGAATTTTAAGAAAATATATTATAAAAAAAAGGACAGAAATCCAGCTGCAAAGACCTCAATCTAGAAAATATTCAAATTTAAATCAGAAATAATAGAGTTATGAATTCAATAAGTCAACTCAGGAGCAGAAACAGATATGACTGCAAGCATGTTAAGGGTGGAGTTGGTCTTAATTGCAGAGACTGTGACTTTTCGATACAAGAAACTGTGTCTCAAATCAACAAAATAATCTCCAAAATAACTACATACTTGTTTGATATCTGATGTTGGGTTGAGAACATACCTGGAAATAAATTATGGAAACACAGAATTCCTTTATTAAGTAGTTTCATTACAGTATGTGACATTTTATTATTACAAGAAATTAATTTTACTTTATTAATTGTGCTATGGAAAAGCACATGCAACTCTGAACTGTGCAGCTCTAGACCAACCAGCTATTAGACACATGCTAATGTCCCTGTATAAAGGAACTTTTCATCACCCTGATAAATAGTTATAAAAAAGGATCATGGAGTGTTCTAAAATAAAAAGGAGCTATAGGCACTTCCAGCTCTCAGAGACTTTATTCTGCAACTACTCTATGGGAAAATTGTATGCTAAAGGACTATAAAATCAATCCTAATGAGTTTAAAATAATCCCAAATCTAATTTATTTGGTTTTAAATCTTGTGCTTTTTCCATTGTTTCATTCACTCCCAGCCATCAAATCTTCTCGAGTACCAAAAAACACCATCTTGTGCTAGGATTCTCAGAACTAGAAAAGGCTTTGCAAAATTAACTGTGGAGATATTATGAAGAAAATGCCTGAGCATGTATGTTCAAATTTCTTTGTGTAATTCTGAAAGAGAGCTTCTCTACACAGGTGGTGGAAAAATGGGGTACCATTCATTAAATCAGAAGTGCCCTCTGCTGTGGGTGACAGACTAACTGCAGTGAGTAGCCTGGAAAAGCCACTAGGTGAGAATGTTAACAGCATTCCAGTGTCTGAAGCTTTAGAATCTGAAATTCAAGCCTGGTAGGCCCTGTCCAACCTGTTCCTCTCCAGCCTGACAGTATGCAAACTATTGTTTTACTTAGCTACTGAGCAAGGAGTACCATGAAACTGACTTCTCAAAATACTGTGGTTTAAAGTTTACATCCAGCAAACTGTATATTTGTAGAAATCCTCATGTCAACATTTGACTGTAAGCTAAAATAGTATATTTTGCTTCATTAAAAATATTGCTATTACCAACTTCAGTACAAACTCTGTATTACGCCAACATAACTCTATATTATGCCAATAATATAATTCTCTAATAGTATAACTCTAACAAACTCTATATTATGCCAATGCACCCAGAAAATCCATACCCCCCCAAAATACCTATAATACCACAAATCATGACAATTTAACCAGATTAAAAATATGCAACTTTAGTTCTCTACTGCAGGAAAACTGACTTGTTTAGTTTCTTTAAGACTAGTCTGCTATTTCTAGAAAAATTAATAACCAAGTGGCAATAAAGTCAGTCACCCACAACGAAATTTTCACTTAAAAGGTAATAAATGAGATAAGTACAAAATCTGAAGAGTAACAGTGTTCAGACAAGCGACACAGGACATGCAACAAACGATTAAGAACTCTGATTTCTTCCTCTTTGAATTTCATGGGTAATATTAATGCTACTAATACTGATAGAGTCCATGAAATATGGGACTAATCCTATAAAAAACTGGATGATCAACGTGTCCTTTCCTTGAATGCCCCTCGCAACCAATAATGGCTTTTATGCTGATGTACATCAGCAATGATACGTCAGCATGATGAGAACAATTACTTAGCAAGGTAGTAAGCAACAACCAACACTGCACTAAGAAACGAGGCAAAATATCCATTTGAAATAAAGGTTGTTGAAATCCAGAGGAAAGATTCCTCACCATTCTTTAAATCTCACTCACGTAAAACAGCTGCAAGATTAATTTATCCTTGAACTAATTCATAGCTTCACCTGATATATGGATATGCGTGCATACCATACAGCACTGCAATGTAGGCTTTACCACTATTTCGACTATAATAAGCCGGGATTCCCCTTTGGGAACCAAGGCAACAGGCAGGTGCGCTGGGAGTGGCCAGCCGGGAGCTGTCTGCCACCTGCTCAGGGGGTTCTTCATGCCACCCAACCCCATCCTATCCACCTGCCCCAAATCAGGATGAATTCATAGAAAAAATAAGTGCTGGAAAAACTGAATCACACCAAACAAAAGGAGAAAACCCCAACATTTTTCAGGCACGACCAACTTTTTGAATTTGTTACAAAAACCACGGGAAGATCAAATGCAATGAAGCACTGGGCGCGGAGTAACTGCCCTCACTGCAAATCACCTTCGTGACTTTTATTCTCCATTTCGGTGCTGAGCTGCAGCTGAATCCCTAACGAAACCTCACGGAACGGGATATGCCACCTGCCGACAGGCTGCACAAATCCCAGAACAGCCTCATGCGGGCCAAAGTATTTACTGTATTTAGAGAGAGCCCGAGCTCGCACCGCTCCGCCAGCGGCGCGGGGACTCCGCTCGTCCCTGCGGGGCCGGTGCCCGCGCTCGGCTCCGCGGGCAGGGGGAGGCA
>VYXB01002799.1:20240-34093 GCA_013397135.1 Pachyramphus minor
GGGGGGGGGGTTAATTGGTCATCTGAAATTATCAAAATACAGAAGTATTGCTTTTGTAATTTTTCCTTTGTTGGGTTCTATTTTCAGACTCCTTTAACTCTTCTGGAACTAACAAGTAGGAGACTTGAGAGTTTGCTGGAAGGACAAGATCCAGATATCAATTCAGGTAGATGATGTGATAGACATTTTTATAGAAACTATTCTATACAAACTGACTATAATTTTGCCTAGACTGTGTTCCTTTGTTAGAAGTGAAGCCTTAGTGATTAGCAGCTAATGCAATAAATAATTGAATTATATACTATCAGCAAAACTGGTCTCTGAATATTAGAGAACAAGGGTTCTAGTAATTACCTCATTTCAATACATTACAGTTTATTTTTTTTTTACCAAAAAAATTATTTCTGGAGATAATAGTGCAAAATATGCTTCCTGAAGTGACTTGCTTATTATTTGGTTTGTGAATGTGATGAGTTTTGTATTTAGGAACATAATTCTTTTATTTCTCCCACAAGACACCTAAATTTCTCATAGAGCTCAGTAGTTACAAGTTCTGATAGATGTCTTGAGCACACTTTGATTGTTTAGTGTTTTGAAGAACTCTCTTCTTTCTCTGGGTAAGTGTAAAGTTTATTAAGAGCTTAGAACTTATACATCAAGTGTCAAATGCCTTTTTTTTTTTTTTAAGCTACACTACCCTCCTGTATGTGGGATTAGTGTTTTTCAGCTTATTTCTTTTATGAGCATTCCATCTGTCTTTGCTGCCAGAAATATCTTGCAGCACTGATTAAAAGGCTTGGCTTAAATAATAGAATTTCTCTCTCACTACCTTTTTTCTTTCGAGTTCTGCATTGCCAGTGTTTATGTGCTTACACATTGAAGAGAAACCGCTAGGATACTGATAACACTAAGTTATTTTGCTATGTAATACTATATTTAATACAGCGTCTGCC
Source organism: Pachyramphus minor (assembly GCA_013397135.1). Taxonomy (NCBI): domain Eukaryota; kingdom Metazoa; phylum Chordata; class Aves; order Passeriformes; family Tyrannidae; genus Pachyramphus; species Pachyramphus minor. The sequence continues at coordinate 21,194 of VYXB01002799.1, forward strand.
TGAGAAGTTGTTTTGGTACAGAATCTTTTACCATCTGTGTTGAGTTCTGGAATGTGTCCAAATTCCTTCCGGTTCAGTGTTCTGAGAATCACATATTGTGGAGCCAAAAAATTCAGAGATGAGCGATAGAGGAAAGAGCTGCCTGTCTGCAGTATTCTTGGAGCCTGTGTGATCTCCATCAGCACATTGAACAGACAAGCCCCATACAATATACAAGCCCCATACCATATTCTTCCTACTAAGCTTTGGAGTTTCAATCTGCAAATGCATATAGGTTCCATCTACTTGCTGAAATACCTAGTTTGATCTGACTGTAAGCTCTCTGGCATGGCATATTCCTGTTTTCCTGTGTGTCTCATATTCTGGTGTCATTTTCCCTTTTTTTCATAAAGGAGACATCAGGAAAATCTTTCCTGGGAGCTACTGAGCGTGCTTAGCTGGTGAATTTCTCAGGTGTGAGTGGGAGCAGGAGGGAAGGCTGGGGGACCCTGATAAGAAGAGGAGTCTGTCTATTGCAGGAGGGTAAACCTTAGGTCTGCTGGAAATACAGAACACTAAAACCACAGAGAAAATTCTGGGATTAGTTTTAATCTAGAAAGCCACTGAAACCACCAGACTAAGGGATCCATGCTGAAATTTTAAGAGTTAATCTCTTTGCCAGAAGCTTTCCCTTTTTTTTCCCCTATTTTTTTCTTCATTTGACCCTACTAAACCAGAAAAGGTACTGGTGTTTGATGGACTGATTGTAAAAGTGGGAAGGACACATCCATGTGAAAACTCTGACAGGTCAGGTTAATAACTGCTCTCTATGTGAAGTCTTAAGATGATGGTGTTTGTACAGAGGATTACTAAGAATTTTTTTACGTTTAGGCAACTGACACTTGTTCAACCAAATCACTCTCTAACATGTATAGGACAAAAAAGTGTCTGTGGATTAGCTGAATGTCAGTTTCTCCTCAGGTCAGAACTCACCTGCCCAGTGACAGGGCTTGAATTTTTGCAGGGCAGTGCTGCATAGATTCACAATCTTTTTATGGCTAAGTTGTGCTTGAGTTGCTTATCTCTTGGGATTGTTCCTGGCTCTGCCCTCACTCTGAATCATTGCCTCTTGCATCATCTCTGCTTCTGGTGCCCAAACTATGATCAGCTGTGGGTTGGAATAGAAACTCCTAAATTCTCTATTCCTGAGTTCTGCGGTGTGGTTCAGAGGTTTACCTGTTTCTCCAGTTTATTTATTTGCTTGCATTAGGTACTGGACCTTGCTACAGATCTGATTCACTCAGAGGGAATCGTTGGATCATGACAACTGTGAAGTGCCATTCTTGTTGTGTAATGTTCTTCATTATGGTTTCTGTTTGTGAGAACTGTATTTGCATTTTTTCTTGCAGGCCTGTTAGTATAGAATCATCTGTGATACTGCAGTTGCAACAACGTTTTTCTATTTTATTTTCGCAATTAATGTTCAGATGTCCCTCTGTGCTCAGTGAAGGGTCTTTCACATTGTTTGTAGATGTAATCACATCTGAACTGGAATATCTGTATACCTGTGTTTCTGATCATATTTTTTAACAAGGCTTGTACATGATATATGAAATTTAACTCTGAACCTTTGATTTCTTACAAAGGCTTCACCTTCTGTCAGCGCATTACAACTGAAGAATATGAAGATCAAAAACAACAAACCAATCAGTATCTTCTAGCATTGATTCAAGAGATGGACAATGACCCTACGGTTCCTTTGAAGCAAAAGAAGAAATTAATCAAAGAATTCAAAAAATACCATTGTCTATTGTAGTGGTTGTAATACTACATGTCAATTTTGTACTCCAAATGGTTTGACATCAATACAACCTTTTTTATCTTTTTTAGAAAAAGTGGAGGATGCACATGAAAATTATTCATGATAAAAAATGCTTTCTTCTTATGTCTTTACATCTTCAGTTTCAGGAAATACAACTATCAAAACTACTGTGGTGCTAAAAAGCATTAAGTCTAATTATTCTTTTTAGCAAAATGTACTTAATTACTTGTTAGTACAACACTGCTTGTGCTGCTTTGAGTTCAGGGTTTGGCACTTTTTTCCTTCTGTCCCACAACCCCATGACTCTCTATCTGAGCCAAGTCTACATTCAGAGCCATGTTTGGGTTGATAATCAGTTTTTAATCTTTTCTATCTGTAATTAATTATCAAAACTGTAGATTATGACTCCTGTGGGTGTTGTAAAAGTGTATGAAGTGTGTCAAAAATGTTAGAAGCAGGTAAGTGGGTTTGAATCTGCCAGGCAAATTTATGAGGCAGGGGAACTGTGTGTGCTTGCAGACAGTAATTACATCTTGATGTTACTCCCTCTCCACCGTGGCAGACTGAGCTGCTGCTAATTCAGCCATTATGCAAAAGCAAGTAAAAAACTACATTTTGGAGAAACCTAAGAAATAATAATCTTATTTTATATCTCTTGGTATATTTAAGTAATTTATTTTAACATGAGCACATTTTGAGAGTATCCAGTTATTTATCATAAATACTTTGATAATGTTTATGAATTTATACAGCAAAGCTAGAAAGCATGTTGGCCTGTCTTGACACGTTGATGCTTAACTGTACATTGACAAGAAAATGTTAATGCAAGTCATACAATCATAGAATGGTTTGGGTTGGAAGGAACCTTAAAGATCACCTAGTTCCAACCCCCCTGCCATGGGCAAGGACACCCTTCACTAGACCAGGTTGCTCAGAGTTCCATCCCACCTGGCTTTAAACACTTCCAGGGATGAGGCATCCACAACTTCTCTGGGTAACATGTTCCAGTGCTTCACTACCCTCACAATGTGAAATAAGTAATTGCTAGAGGGAAAAAAGACCAAGTTTCATCTTTCAGAGATGAATGCCCTAAATCCTAGACTACAAGGCCACATATTGTTTTCCTAGTCTTGTGAGGGATTTTTAGCCGTGAGTTATTCTCCCAGAAGAGGGAACATGTACAAAAATAGGCTATTGAGAATTGTAAAAAGGAGAGTATTTCCCAATTAAGTGCTTCTGCTGTTGAGTAGTGGGAGAAAGGGATTTTAGTTGCATTTTTTTGACTCTCCTCTCTCTCTTTACTTGGTCTTACTCAAAATACTAAACCTGGTAACAGGGAGGGGTGATAACATGGTAATTTGTAGGCTAGATGGGCTGGGAACTGCTTTGGGAATAATGTGTTTTTAAAAAACAAACTCTTGCACTTTGCGACTTGAATTTTTTTGTGCTAATTTAAAGAAGATAATAAAGAATTGTATAAAAAGTGACAAATCTATCTAGTGCATTCATACAGAAGAGGCAGCTCAGGGGTGTAGATTCAGGTATCAAGTAGTAAGGAAACTTTCCAAACAGGCATTTATAGCTGCCATGTGGTTCCCTTCAGTTCATGAGACGAGAAGTCAAGATTGATCTAGTTCTGCAAAGGGAAGGAAGAGCTCTTGAGAGTCCTGTTTTATTCGAATACCCTGACAGGAGAATTACCTGACCTTTAATCTTCTGTTGAAAGAAATGTGTTACTTTACATTCAAGTGTGAGGTCCTGCTGAACAGAAAAAGTTTGGTGAACTACAGACTACTGGTTTTCATTGTTACACTTGCAGTTAAATACCAAAATCAGAAAAATGTTATTGGACTTTAGAAAGTTTTGTCACATTTTTAACAATATTTGACACAGAATTATCTGGTAGGGAAACTTGGGACCTCTCACTCATTTCTGTTTATGATTTCTAGCATAGAGCTATCAAATTAATTGCCAGTATAAATTTGTTTGAAGTAGAAAATTTCCAGAGCAAAGAGGTCTTTAGGTACTTCTCAGTAGTCTTATCAAAGTGCAAGTGATGCCACCTTCAAAGTAAGGTGGCATAGAGCATTCATGTTTGCTCCTACCAAAGAAAAGGCTCATTAGTATTTTCATAGGAACAACGTGTACATTTCCTTAATTCCCAGCTAAAGTATGCTCATAATTGTGTGAGGCAGTTAGTTAGAACACCAGAGCTTGGACTCAAGGGCCTCTACATACGGCTATCAAAATAACAGTGGACTAGACCTATTCACGTCCTACACAAGATAATAAAGCTGTGTCCAACAATTTGTAGGTGGTTGTCTCACACCTTCATACCCCAGCTGCCTCCTCTGTGGCTCATGTAGCTGTTACAAGCAGGAGGAGGATATCTCTTTCGTTCCTTTCAGTAGGTTAGACCAAAGGAAAGCCACCATAAGCTGGCAGTCCAAAGTAAAAAAGACCCCATTCAAGAAGAAAGATCATCTCTCATTCGCTGAAGCGTTGGCTTCTCTTCTGTGTTGCCCTTGTGCAAGGCAGCCAGGTAAGTGTACTGTGTGACCATACCTACTGGGTTTATGTTAGGGCATACAGCAGAGGGAATGAGACACAACAGGGTACTCTGCAAATCTGAGGGCACTGAGTATCACCAGACTTAATAAAGAGGCCACTTCCCTGCTGCAGTGAGCTGCATCAGGTCAAGGTCAGTGTCAGCACCAGTGTATATCCATTGTCCGCTCTGTCCAAATGCCCATCTCAGTCTTGGCAAGCAAGCAAGCCAGTTGGGACACCCCCAACTAGTGTGGCCATCCCAGACTTCTATCTGGCTATTAGCCCATGCTGTGCTCTTTCTCCTCCTGCAAGCCATGCTGCACAGACTGATGGCACAGTAACAGAGCTTCTGAAGCCAGAAATAAAAAGTAGTGGGGTATTTGTGTTTATCTAGAATGCATGGAGAGGACACAGCTGCAAGCTTTTCTCACCTTTGTGGCTGTTTCTGATGTCACCTTTTCAGAAAGGTGAGAGGAGTGGCACGAAGCTTATTTGCCCAGCCACTGTTGAAAGGAAAAAACAAACAAAAAAACCCCACAACCTAAAATCCCTTTTAAAAACCTAATTGTTCAAATCGCTCTTTTCTCAAAGCCTAGGCAGAGTTTCAATAGCAGTGGTCACAATCCAAGTATATTCCTCTCACAACTATTCACCAAAATAACCAAGAATAAAGTTCATGTATTTCTTTTCAGGATAGGCAATCTCAAAGACTTTTTGAGATGTGTTTAACATCTATTTAATTGCATGCATGATTTAGAATGATATTCAGTTCGAAAAAAACCCCCAAACCATTTCTTCTCACTATGCATTAGTATCACATGGGTACCAGCAACTGGTATTTTTATTACCTCATGCATCGAGGTTTTCTGCAATAAAGAATACAACAAAGCTCATCAGTAAAAGATGATAACATTATGAAATGACAAGTAACATATTATTTCACAGTATTAGGCTTGTAAAACTTTATTTCTAAACTCTGAAATTATTTTTTTCCCAACCCAATTCAATACAGGAAAGCTAAAACACATTCCTAGCTGATGGAAAACAGGTTGTAGTTGAAAGAATTCCATTCTGAGTAAAACAATGGAATAACAACATATCCAACTATGCTACCTATATATCAAATTTCTCTTCACAGATGTTGTGTCCATGTTCTTCATAATCTTCTCTAGTTACTATCATGTCTTCAAAATCGTCATTTTCAGAAATGAGTTTCCCACCTTCCCAAGAATAAGTAATAGGGCTGAAAAATGAACCAAGTTATTGTTACTCATCTGTAAGTTCATTTACAATAGAAGTATGCAGTGATGATTTCCAAGACTTTTATTTAACCATATCTATTTAAAAATACATTTTTTGATTGCTAAATCAAACCATCCAGCTTCTGAGAAGTTATGAGACAAAGTTTGAAATTTTAGCAGCGCTAGCTGACTTTCCTTTTTAAAAAAGTGCCTCTTTGGAAGTCTGTGTGAAGAGGGGATGGCATGGATATGTCTTTGTATTTACTATGCCCAGATAATGATTCTTTAATAATATTTAAAAATACTACTTCATAATACTTTTTAAAAAGGAGAGATATTTTTGTACTTTCAAGGTATATTTGTTTTGTCTCAGCTCTCTCTGCAAAGGTGTTACCCCTTCCAAATCCCTGAAGTAGCTACATTAATAATGACATGACAGCATTTAGATGCTGAAAATTCTTCTAAGTAAAAGTCTAAATTCATTAATCTTGCATACATGCATATCCACTCAATGAAAATAGTCTTATTTATCTGTTTACAAATAAAAAGGTGGTATCTAATTTATTTGGTTTGTCTGAAAATATACTGATTTAAAATATTCTTTTTGTACAATTTTGGTTCACTTAATATTTAAATTAAGACCATTACTCAGTTTATCTTTTTAATCAGCAAAAGAAATCCTACTTTATAGTTCTACTAGAGAGATAAAGCCTTCTGTTTAGAAGTTTAGAACTTACTTTTCAGGAAGAACAACAGAAACGTCGTAATCAGTTGGAGTAAGACATCGAACTTCAGAATAAACCCTATCTCTAAAGCCTGGAAAAAGGGTGTTTCCCCCAGTCAGAACTATGTTCTTGAAGAAATGAGGCTGCATTTCTGTAAAATAAGTAAGTAAACCTGTAGTTAGAGACTATGTATTTAAAGATTAAAAGGGGCTTTTTTTCCAATTTTGTTATAAATTGGAACAGAAGTAGGAAATATGCATAGAAGAATTTTATAATCATCTAACCAGTTAAATACAAGAAAGTGATCAATCACACTATGTTCTTCCTGATTGTATGATTTGGCTTTGATAACTATTGTTTTCTTACATTGTCTATTACATTTCATGTTTGCCAACACAATTCCCCAGGAGTTTTAAATAACACAATTTTTTAAAGAGTGCATTAATAGACGAAATGCTGCCATACTTATGGGGTATAATAACAGTAATTAGCTGTACATCATCTATAAAATGAAAGCTTTAGTATTACTTCTGACAAACAAGAGTCAGGAAGGTTCTATACTTTGATGCTTATATTACTGAATTTGGCCAGTTTCGTTTTTCTCATCATTTTGATTTTTCTCTTCCTCCAGTGAAGAAAGATATTTTTAAACATAACTAAAACTAATTTCAAGTATATTCCATCATTGGTGTCAAAGACAGACAGGTCATGTTAGAAGGGGATGTTAAGAAGAATTAAGTTTACATCGATTACCTGAATCAATCAATAAATCCCCAAAAACAGTGCTGGCCTAATACAGACTTTCTAGAGTATATAAAATGCACCAAAAGACAGAACAGTTTAATAACTGTTTTACTGGCATATTGAGAGTTTTAGCTTCTCTAAGACTATTTGGATCCTTAAAAACAAAACAACAAAGAAATCCAAACCCAAACCAATGCCAAAAACCACCACAACGTCCCTCCTTCCCCCCCCTCCCATCCTCTTCATAATATTTTTAGGTTATACCTTCAGGTAAATTCTGAATAGAATAAACAATGGCTTCAGGAATTCCCATCTCTTGAATACCAATATCCGAAGGATGAAAGAGTATTTCTGGAACTGCAAATCTTTCATTTGCTAGACGAAGTATTTGTTCCCCAGTCTTGTATTTTCCACTTAACACCATCTCTTCTCTCGGCTAAATTAAAGACATGAATAGTACCCACTGCTTAAGAAAAGAAATCACATTCTGGAGTATTCAGCTAACCTATTTCATGTACTGCAGAGGTAAGCAGTCATATTATCAATAAATCTTTTAAGAATAATACATACTCTGGTATTAAATCCGAAGTGACTTTGCTCTTATCAAATGCAGTTTTGTCTGAAGGGAAATAGAACTGGTATGCATGAAAGTGGCCTTAAAATATTGGGACTGCTTTCAAAATTATGTCCAACACAGTAAATGAGATAAAACTGTTAAATTGTCTTCACTGATATGAAGACTTCTTAGGCTCTTCTATAAAATAACTTTGAACCTTCTACATATTAGGTATTTAAATGAAATTCAGAGAGACTGACAAAAAAGCATCAAAGCAGAGAAAACATTTTCTAACTTAATGTTAAAAAAACCCAACAATAATCATATGGATAGATTGTATGACAGAGCACAAGCATAGAAAGCTACAACTGTTAAATAACAGAATAGAAAATGCTATGCTGAAAAAAACAGTATTTCATTTCCATCTCGACTTACTATGGAAAAGCTTTACCAATTAATACATAGCAAAGAAAGATGTTACAGCATTAGAAAAAGTAGAGTGTTTTTAACCTCTCTACTACACTGCTAGTGTACACTGTACACTACTCACTACACTTGTGCAGGGGAACAGTCCAAAAAAAATTTCAAAACTATCATTACCTTACAAAATCCTTTTTTGATTGTGCTGAAGTCTGGCAAAACATAATCTACCATTACAGTATTTTCCTCTCCTTTCAATCTGAAAGAGAAGAATGTAAAATTCAACAGAATAAAGAACAAGTTTTAAATTCGAACTATTTATACTAACAAGACTTTTCTTGTTTAACTAGAAAATTTTCTGATTAAGAGTAGAGTTTTATTTGTTTGTACAAAAAGATTATTCAGAAGTACCAAATTTTACATTTAGTTCCATTGCATACATACTTGGCAATGTCCATGTCCTTGTAAAAGTCTTGAGAAACATAGCACACATCTTCTTTCACTTGATTAATTACATGTGTTTCATCCATAACATGTAGCTGTCTGACAAAAGCAAAAACCAAAACCACTGAAGTTTGAGAATAGTAAAGTCTTCCATTTCCTGTCCAGTTTTCCACTGAAGATGAGTAACCATCGTTTTCATGTCACAGAAAACTACTGTCTCAATATCTAAAACTCATATTCAATTTACAAATGCATTCCTGGCCTACTGGAGTTTAGTATTTGTCCATTTCACAGTTCAGGAAATACAAAAGTTAACCTGCATTTGCCCATTGTCTTCCTAATAAGCATAGCCATAGTCCTGCAACTAGCTCTCTTAGTAAAGACCTTTACCTAGATAAAGTTCCAAGCTAAAGCATCCCAGTGAAAAGTTGACCCTATTGAATTTTGTGTTATTGATAGTTGGCAAACTGACTGATGATCTACTGAGACACCTCAGAAAACATGTAAAGACTTGTATAATTGTGAATACACAGCTAACCTCATCAACTTCAAAAGTGTGGGCACTTCAAAAAATAACAGTCTAATTCTTCAAAGAGTTTAAGCTCATCTTAATTCATCCTGAGCTTAAGGTCAAGATGGCAGCTAGCAGACTATAACAAACAAAAATTCCTTTCTCCTTTAAACAGCATTTAATCTAAAATTCATAGAACCAGGAAGAATACCCCATGAACTTTTAGCTCATTTCATACCAAGTTTCATAGTGAAGATCAGCATGCTTTACCTGTAAGAGATGATCTCCTTTAAATGGTTGGTTAAGAGTTTCCCTCCAACATTAATCCTACAGAAAAGGAGTAACACAAGCCATTCTGTCATTATTAACTTCAGGCATAGAAAACAATTCTTCTAGAAAATGTGCACTGCAGTTTACCTTATGATTGCCTCTTTCTTCTTTTTACTTCTACAATAAGGTACAATGTGTGTAAAAGAGTATCCACTATCCACAATGATACAACACAGCTCAGATGGATTATCTCGGAAATACCTGTGTGCACTAAGAGCTCCAGCTGAAATACAGAAAATTTAATTCCATTTTTATGTGAATATACACTTTTAGAATTTACAGTGATATGAAAGTGCACTTGCTTCATATTTTAATGCCTTTGACAGACTTCCAAGACCTCAATACATAATGCTGCAGGTCAAGGCATGAATTCATTTTGACAGTGGATAAAATTAAGTGTTGTATATGGCCCCATTTAATCTTTTTCAGGAATTCCGGTCCACATTCAGTTTCGCCTCCTAAAGTCCAAACACACTGATCATGCCACAACTTATCAAACACATATACAGGAGTATCTCATGTCCTGTTACCTTTCAGAAGCGTGGTGATGGTATTTACATATTCCCTGTGAGATGCAATACATTTCATGATTGTAATGCTGCATTTGATTTGCTAATCCAAAACAAAACCAAACAATAAACCAACCTCAGCCCACCAAAAATGGAAAGCTATCAAAGACTTCATGCAAATTTTTGATTGACCTTTTCAAATGCTATCCTGTTTTAAAATCCATCTCTTATTTCTATCATCCTTACTCTCCTCAAATTTCTTGTAATTACATACCATGACACTCTCTTCAGAAAACAGTACAAGAGTACAGCTGGAATTTATAACAGAAATAACTTTTAAAATTTTAATACAGTTAAGAGTACATGTACAAGTACATTACTCAAGGGCCAGGAAGGAAATTAAGGACTTTTTATACTATCTTTATATATATATTTGCATATGCATGCATGCTTATGTATTTATTTATTTATTTATTTTCAAAGGGTTAAGCTTCAAGATATATAAATACAAAGTAGAAGGAGACAGACTCACCATTTACTCTAAGAACTGCTTGAAATTGATATTCTTCAAATAGAATTTCATTCATAGATTCTTGTATTGAACTGAAGTTAAAATAAGGTTCGGTAATAATAATATTGGTATCTACAAAATCCACCTATGAAAAATACATTAAGACTGTCACTACACAAAACCAATATATTTTGGCCTACTGACCTAGTTCATCCCTCTCTTGTACATTAACTATTTTTTGATCTCTAAACCACATTGTATCTGTCTGTGATTAGTTTTTCTTCAGTTTGCAAAAACATAAATCCCTGTGATTTCTAATTGAAGGCACTTTCAAAGAGAACAGTAAACTCCCCACTTCTATTTTAATATTTGATGTACTTATGTCAATTCCAATAATCAGTATTTAATCTACACAAAATATGTAATTAAGAAAAGGCTCTTACTTGATACATTTCTTTTCCAAAAAGATAATCCCAAACCTGTCTCTGAACATCCCAGTTCACCAAGTAACCCTGTAGGAATTTACAAAAAAATTTAGAAATTTAGAAATTTTAAAAATTTAGAAATATTTAGAAAAAATAAAATCATACTTAAAAAATAATTAAATGATTGATAGACTGATAATATAAAAAATTTTGAGAGTTAAAATGTCTAAATTTGCATTTCTAGGCTAAGGAGTAAATGTTATATAGCATAAAGTATGTTATAAATATTCCCCATCGATATGTTAATGACTACACTACAAAAATAATGTAAACTGTGTTTTCTGTATACAGTACTCTCTTTGGCAGAAGCCTGTCCATAACCACTTCTGCAATGGTGCCAGAAGTGGCTATGGAGCAGATTATCTGGAGTGCCATCACACAGCATGTACAGAACAAACAAGCAATCAGATCCAGTCACCACGAGTTTATTAAAGCTTGACTAACCTGACCTTCTTCTGACAAGGTGACCTGCTTAGTGGAGGAAGGAATGGATGTGGATGTTGTCTACCTGGACTTCAGTAAACTCAGTCAAGTCTGAGCTGGCTGCTTATGGCTTGGATGGGTATGCTCTTTACTGGGTAAAAACCTGGCTGGAAGGCTGGGCTCACAGTGGTGGTGAATGGTGTCAAATCCAGTTGGCATCCAGTCACCAGTGGTGTTCTCCAGGGCTCGGTATTGGGCCCAGTCCTATTTAATATCTCTGTTGACAACCTGGACAAGGGGATTGGGTGTACCCTCATTAAGTTCACAGACAACACAAAGTTGGGTGGAAGTGTTGATTTGTTGGAGGGCGGGAAGGCTCTGCAGAGGGATCTGGACAGGCTGGATTGATGGGCTGAGGCCAGTTGTGTGAGGTTCAACAGGCCAAGTGCTGGGTCCTGCACTTGGGTAACAACAACCTCAAGCAGGGCTACAGGCTGGGTGAAGAGTGGCTGAAAAGCTGCTCAGTGGAAAAGGACCTGGGGGTGCTGGTTGACAGCAGCTGAACGTGAGCCAGTGGTGCGACGAGGTGGCCAAGAATGCCAATGGCATCCTGGCTTCTATCAGAAATAGTGTGGCCAGCAGGACTAGGTGATTGCCCCCTTTCACTACCTGAAAGGAGATTTCAGTGAGGTGGGGGTCAGCCTCTTCTCCCAAGTAACAAGCCATAGTACAAGAGGAAATGGCCTCAAGTTGCCCTTGGGACATTTAGATTGGATATTAGGAAACATTTTCTCACCAACAAGGCTGTCAAGCACTGAAAAAGGCTGCCTAGGGAAATGGTTGAGTCACCATCGCTGGAGGTATTCAGAAGATGTGCAGATGTGGCACTTAGGGACATGGCTTAATGATGGACTGGGTAGTGCAGGTTTAACCATTGAATTTGATGATCTTTGATGATCTTTCAACCTAAACAACTCTGTGACTCTTAAACTTCACACTGCTGACTCTGATTCTTGGATGATACCATGTACAACCCTGCAGTTGAGGCATATTGTATGAAAACTATTCCTTACAACAATTTACATTTGGCTTTCATGCTAAACTAAGTATTACTTACTTACTTTCTGAAAGGGAAGAATATAAAAAAGACCAGAAGGATCCTTAATTTCATCCAGTTGATTTGCTGTAAAGGTTTTCAAACGTGCAGTCTTTGATCTGAACTGACAGTTAGGAATAACGCTGGAAAAGATTGGGAAGTTTCCTATTCAACATGGTATGAGACACATTCATTGTCTTTATGCCACTTGCATGAATAGTATACTTACAATAATGTTTTTGCTGCTGTATTTTGGGTTTAGTCCATTTACTGGAGGGAAATCTCTAATTTCTGACACCACCAGTGCAGACAAGACACCTTTTAGAAAAACACCCCCCCCCAGCCGCTGCGCTGAGCTGCAACCAGCACCACCCCCCTCGCCACCAGTACAGTCGGAAAAGTGCCAGGGGCTCTTCTCCCACCCTGGCCGGTGGACCATGGTGTGACATGAAGGAACACGGTGTGATACGGTGGGGAACGGCAGGACACGGTGTGACACAGCGGAGCACAGTGGGTTAGAGTGTGACACGGCGGAGCACAGTGGGGTACAGGGT